>JAPYYV010012345.1:0-10359 GCA_030522625.1 Copidosoma aretas | reverse complement strand
AAAATAATTTTTTCGTTTCATAAATATAAAAATTATATTTCTATTATAATAAAATTTACTATGTTCGAAAGCAAATTTTCATCAAAGCGCCATAGTAAAATTTAGTAAAATCTGGTTTTACTATGTAGCATAGTAAATATTATAATATGGCAAGTACGTCTCAGTAATTTTTATCATAGTTATAACAAATTTTTTAATACCACTTCTCTCAGTGTAAGGTGGCTTTTGGTTGGCTCACTAAGCTTGTAGAGCAAGTCAACGCCTCGCACGAAATGTAACAGAGCCCACGTTCTTTCAAAAAGTAACAGTACTCGAGGCGTCTTTCGAAAAATGACATGGCTCACAGTGCTTTTACGAAGAGTAGCAAGCTCAGAGACTCTTACGGATGCTAACATAACTCATGAATTCCTTACGAATAGCAACATAGCCCCGGATCGTCTACGAAAGCTAACACAGCCCTCAAATCTCTTACAAAGACTGACGTAGCTTATAAACTCTCACAAATTCGAACACTGCTCGTAAAGACAGCATAAAGTAAGAATGTCAATGCTTGTGTATTTATACAATGACCATCACAGCCCGCTAGCTCTTACGAAAATTTTTGCATGCTTCAAGATTTCTATTACCAAGAGTGACAAAGCTTTCCCTCATAACCAGGAGCATTAACTATTAAATTACTCCTTTGCTGTCATGGGCTGAAATGGATTCTATTCCATGTGCTTAAACCTTCATTAGAAAATTTTCTGTTTTAAATTCTCTTGTTTTTAATTTCTCAATACATGATTTTACTGCTACAAACATTTTGATGTCTCTTACTGCTCTATATTTGTGTAAGACTTCAAAACCAGACAGATTTTTTTACATGGTTATTCCATGTCTTACTAGCTTTCACCATGCAACTATTAAAACTTGCTGCTAACTGATTGCTCTGTCAGCGCTACTTACCTAGCGTAAAAAAAGCTAGTCATATCTGAATCGCTGTGAGACGTGGCAGCTAAAGCTAGCCTGTTACTGTATACCTATATGTATGCGTGTCATCGGCGGCCACTAAAATATAGGAGGATTAATATACAGGTATACTCTTTCACGCACAAACAACGTATGTTTCCACCAGCAGTAGTAGCCGATGCCTGTGTGTACACCTATATGTATATGTGTGTGCGTGTCTGTGCATGCGAGAACGAGAGGAACGAAAATAGGCACGATTAGTGGCAGCACTAACTGTCAGCTAGTAGCCGATGTAGCCGGGAGCGGTAGAGTGAGGCAGTAGCAGTCGGTGCATAAACGGAGTCGGGTCGTATCGCGCGATGATAATAGAGAGAGAGAGAGATATTTCGGCTTCCGCAGGGGGCCTATCGAAGCCCGAGCGTTAGATCTAACGAACGAACGAACGCAGCGCTAGCACACGCCTTATACCTATGTATGTATGTATGTATATATAGGTATAAGGCGTGTGCTAGCGCTGCGTTCGTTCGTTCTCGTTAGATCTAACGCTCGGGCTTCGATAGGCCTCTAGCTGAATTAGCTGCCAACTGTAAAGTAAAGGCGTGAGATCGAGAGAAAGAGAGAGAGAGAGAGAGAGTCCGGGAAAGAGTGACGTGCACAACGACAGTGCGAAAAGTTCGGGAGCCGAGAGATACGGACGTTTGGTGTTGCGTTGACATGAATACGAGGTGCCGGGCGTGGATGTGTGAGACAATGAGCGAGAAACGCGAGCAGTGTGTGTGGAGTTGGCGATGCGCAAAGGTTAAGGAGGTAGAACTCAGAGTCGAAGCGGTCAGCAGCAGTCAGGGTGACGTACTCGAGGGAGAGCTGTCCGAGAGCACACCGCCAGGGATCGTAAGAGCTGAGTCAGGGAGACGCGGCAAGGCCGATCTGCAGCTGCAAGAGGACGCGACGTTCAGTGCAGCCAAGCAGCAGAAGAGGTAGCCCCAGGCGGAGGTGAAGCAGGCGTGCCAAGATTTTCAGCTGCACATGGAGAAAAAAATATCATCAAGCCATAAAAACAACGCGTGGTCCCTCGCCATGCTTTCCGAGCATGGCTCATATGCCTTAAACACACGAAAAGTGTGGGTATAGATGTGGGTAGAGACAGGGCAGGCCACCGCGGACGAAACGCGAGGCGGCAGTGGGTTTAAGACCATAGCCTCCTTGGCTTTTGGCTCTCTCCGTATATATATCAGTGCGAAGGGGGGAGGGGGGAAGCGTATGTCATAGCAAGAGTACATTATATACAGTACAGTACAATACGCGCTATATATACGGAGATAGCCAAAAGCCAAGGAGGCTATGGGCTAAAACCCACTGCCACCTTGAGTTTAATCCGCGGTGGCCTGTCCTACACTATACCAACACTTTTCGTGCGTTTAAGGCATAGAGATATGCTCGGAAGGCAAGGCAAGAGACTACGCGTTGTTTTCATGGCTTGATGCTGTGCATTAAACGCATATTTTTTCTCTCCGCATAGACGAAATCCGTCCGTACTAGGAGAGATAGAGAGAGAGAGAGAGGTATGGAGGTAATAAGAGTGCCGGAAAAATCCCGGGTGTCAACGGCAGACTAATTCTGGGGAATCTTTGGAGAGGCGTAGGATTTTAGAGCGTAGTGTGTGTGTGTGTGTGTGTGTGTATGAAAAGAAGACAGGGAGGAGCAACGGTGGCTCGAGGACACAGGTGACGGGCGGACTTTGCAAGTTTCAGCCGCCATTTTGACAGCGCCGTACACGGTACTTTTTAACGCTGAGTCTCAGGTTGTCCCGCACGAGCGGGAAAACAGCGCAAATAGGCCAGGGGGGCTATTAAAGCACGTGCGATGGAACGAACGAAAGAACAAACGAATGAACGATAGAACGATAGAACAAACGAACGGCTAATTACGGCTTGATACCTATGTGCGAACTGGAACGGACTGCTTATGCACGAGCCGAGAGCAGCACATGCAAATCGAGTTAACGAGTTCGTTCTATCGTTCGTTTGTTTCACTAAGCGATGCAAACGCGGATGAAACGAACGATCGAACGAACAATTTCGACTCGATGCGCATGCTTGCAGACAGCTTGCTTTCTTTCAGTGACCGTCTCTGACGGCTCTGACCGCTGACCAAGTTGTAGCACACACACACACGCGCACACACACACACACACACACACACACACACACACACACAAACATATATGTCTGGACAGGTTCAATACTAATAGTTCTCCTAAAATATGCCACACATGTGAGAAGGCGGATATAAATAGGTCATTTTACTGAAACTGCGATGTTTTAAAACACAAAGACCATTTGGCCTGAAAATGAAAACTAAAATCCGATTCTTAATTACAATGTCAGTATAAAATTTTGTAGGTATTAATGTGGCAAGTCCAGCCTAGCTGTTGGCGGTCATCATACAAACAGTAACGAATCTCTAAAAAATCGCACGGAAATCAACGTGCAAATTGTAAACATGTATTTTAAGTGCTCACTTAAACTAATCAAAGAAGAACCCCTCTTGGTTTATAGTACATTCATTTTCGATATTCCATCGCAAGTAGGTTTTAATGTAATACAGAATCTTTCACGTAAACATGTGTCAAATCACACGTGTGGCATATTTAAGGAGAACTATTGGTATTAAACCCGTCCAGAACTCATGTATTAGCTTCGCCCACTGCGCGCTCCGCGCGCCATCCCCCAGAATTTTGATGATAACTCTGACATATTTTCATGATTACTCTGACATAACTCAATATTTTTATTCTTATGTCTTTATAATAAATGGAAAAATTTATTTTTTAATACACATATATGCGTACAAACATAGAAAACCAAAGAGATCGCATGAAAATTTGCTAACAATTCAAACAAAGATAGTCAATATATAAAAAAAGTTGACTGATTTATCAAATATTTGTTTATAATTAAATACTAATAATAACTCTAATTGGTATTTAAGGTTAATATTGATTTATGTCTGTATGCATACAATGTTTACGCAGTTATTATGATTACAGAAATAGTTATAAGCATTTTTTTGTTATTTTTAGTCATTTGAGAATCAATTATAGATATGAGTTAATAATGAGATATCGTTTTAAAATCCTTTCTTTACATTTGTAAATGTGAATTTTTTATAATTTCTTTATTTCTGATAAATATCTTCATATACTTCTACATTTTCTTTGTTTGTTTCATAACTATTGGAAATTCTCATCCTCTTATATTAGTACAAATATTATGTTCAATGTAGTAACTTATTTAATTGATTAAACATACAACAACGTGTTGGAATTTCTTTTTACATTACATATTTTTGTACTCTTAATCTTTACTGTTGTGCTTTATTTACCTACATAAATATCTTATACTTTCACATGAATCATCTTTCTCCTACATATCTCTCTGTATTATCTTTTAATCCTAGGTTTCTGACTGATATTATTATTATTTTATTTGATGTTTTTTTTCCTCTTTACATGGCAATATGTGATTTATATTTTTTTTTTTCATTGCAGACCCTACAGTCTATCACTTTAAAACTCCTAAACTGCCTATATATTTTTATTTTTGTGTTATTTTTTTCTCTGATTTTTTCTTTCTTTTTACATTTTACGGATGATAAATTTGTCAATTACTATATAGTTTTTTTGTATTTTCTGATTGACAAAAGTCTTCCTAACCTTTGTAAAATAATGTTTGATTTGATTAAGCATGTTTTTTTCATGAATCCTATTATTTCCTAATCTTCTACTTTTTTATCACAACTTTTGCTTCGCTGCCTATTTTGTATGATTTTTATTTAATAAATCAGTTAATTCTTTGACTAGGCATAAATAAGGCCACCTTCTTTTGTCCACTTTTGTTAAGTCCAAAAAGTTAATTTATTACTTTTTTTATATGCTTATTTCTAGGCTACCCCTTCCTGCCTCCAATTCTCATACATATCCTGATGTATTTGCATTTAGCCCCAGCATGATATTTGTAAATCTGAATCAATTCTTTGCCCTTTTTCTTTCCTTTTGGATTCCAAAATTATATGCCTACGCTGCCCACCTCCGGCTTTCGTACATATCTTTTTGACTTTGCATCTAAAGTTAACTTCATACTTTAAATATACCTTCTATTCGTCCTACATATTTCTAGTATTTTGTATAGGCAAGTCTTAGCTACGTATGTGCAATATAATTTAATCACTTAGTCCATGAAAAATAATATTTGATTTAAACATTCTACGTTAGCTCTTTTGCTTAAGCCTCAAACTGCTTTGACTGCCGATTGCACTCTACCCATGGTTTTTTCTGCGTGCCAGGATGATAGTTTGCAAATAACCACAATCCTGGGTCCATCGGTCCATGTCCTCGTTTAAAACTTCCAATGTCTTTAATTCCAATTAAAACAGATCTGTTTTTATCCTTCATTATTCCTAAAAAGGAAATTTTTTTGTGTGCTTATTTCCAGTATATTTTTTTACTGCATTCATCCGAATCTTTGTGCATAATTTTTGTGTCTTAAATTTTCTAGGCACCTAAAAAGACGTCATCAGATAATTTGAGACCGTAAATTTTGAGTTTGCCGACTGTTACACCTTCTGTATTATTTTACATCTACTTACCCTCTATAGCCTCTATAAATAAACTTAATATTACCAAGCTACATAGGCACCCTTGCCATACCTCCTTTTTTTTAAGTAAATTTCTTTACCCCTGGCCGTAATAACCTGTTTTTTTGTACATTTTGAGATTCTTTTTAACATTTTTCTCATTTTCATACTTATCTCTCTAATACGTAATTTGACTCTAAACATTTCTCTATTGATGTTATTAAATTCTGTTTTGAAGTCTACGAAACCAGCGTATAATTGATTGCCCCCTTCCTCTAATTTATTTTTAATTAAACTAATTAGTATAAAAATATGGCACCTTGTTCATATTCTTGCTCTAAAGCTATCCTGACTCTTTTTTATTATTTCATAGTCCTCTACCTAATTGTCTACTTTTTCTACGATTATATTTTCTAATACCTTAAATGCTACATTCAAAATGCCCTCTTCCTGTAGTTTTAACATTCTTCTACTCCTCCCCTACCTTGTAAATTTAATAGATTCTTTCTATTTCCTACTTTTCGATAGAATGTGTGCTAATCCGTGAGAATTAGAGTATGTTTTTTAATTCAATCATCAAAATTATTTGCAGATTCTTGAAACAGTTTTCCATAATTTCCTCTTTTTCTGTGTCTTTTACTTTTACATAGACATTCTTTTATTTAATGATGGATGTATCCTCGTAAAATCTCTTTTGGCATTGCTGTTTACTCCTATAGTCCTTTATTCTCATTTCGTATAACATGTCTCATTGTTGTCTCTTGACAAATTTTTAAAATTATATTTTTATGCCTTTTCCTTATTACTATCTCTCTTTTTTTCCTGTATTAATTTTTTAATAGCTTTCCAAAACACATTTTAATTTTGCTTTTTGCTTCTTTACTTAGTTTTCTTAGGTTTGTATAATTTTTTTATCTCTTATTATTCTATCTATGCATTTTGCGTTGGGCTTCAATTCTATCTTTACTCTCTTTTTTATTTGTTTAGTATTCTACAAATTTATCATAATCTATATTTTTTGCTTGATTATTGGGGAATCCTGTTTATCAATTTGCAATGATTTGTAGCTTTATAGATTTTATTATTTTTAGCTCATCCGCTACCTGTGTCATTACATTACGTAAGCTGTCCTATTTTCTTATGATACATATTCCATATGTATAGTCGCCTACCTGCGTGCTCTGCTTGCCAATTTTCCAATTATCTCTATTTACAAGATAAATTATTTTAATAATTAACATATGAATGTATCAAATTTTTTATGATAATAATAAAGTTTTCTCTTTTTTATTGGATAAGCTTATAATTGCTTTAATCTTTAATTTAAAAAATTATTATTGAAATTTATTTTACCATTTTTTTATTTATAAATATTAAAAAAAATATTTAATGCTGTTCTAAAAAAATTTATTTTAAAAAAACTTTCAATTTGAAAAATAAAAAAACCTTGAAAATAACAATCACTTGGGCTTGGACATCGAAGAAATAAACAGAGGTGATGGATTGTGATTTTAGATATCAAATATTAGTACAATAATTCCGTCAATTGAATGCATTTATGCTTTTTACTTTTTTTTAACACTTTTAAGACATTTTATACAATGACCACAATTTTATTTGGAAGGCTTTTATAATTTATAGTAATTATATGATTTTTTTTTTTGCTGAAGAGACTTTTTACGGTTTCGAATATTTTGACTGCGTAAATTTCAATGTTTGGTTATGATGAACAAAATTTTTTCACTTGATGTATTGTAAAATTTGTCAATGAAATGTAAGAAATTTATTACAGACTTATAATTTGTAATATCAAAGTAATTTATTGTTTTTTTACAGGTATTCTTTTTCAATTTTTTTTAATACCTATATTTTTCGTAATTAAAATTTATAAAATAATGTAGCAAAGATATAAACAGTATAGCATTAAACTTGAGACAAATCTTATTTTTCAAAGAACATAGTCAGTACAAATCATTCAAAAGTGTTGATTACAAAAAAAAACGTTTTAAAAGATCGGCACATGTAAATAGACATATATTGATTTATAAAGAAGGACATACATAAAATTTGTAAAAAATTTAGTAAGGCTTTTAAAAGATCAGACGGTTGAAAGAGGTTTGGAAGTTTCGCTGAGAGGTGCAAGGAACTGGGAGTTTCCCTTTTCATACACAAGTCTCTGCTACGTATGTGCAATTTAATGTTTTATGTAACCTATGAAAAATAATCATTGTCTTAAACATTCTACTTTATCTCTTTCGCTAAAGCCTGAGACTGCTCTAACTGTCCTTTGCTCCCAACCTGTCGTCTTTTTCCGTGCCAGAAAAACTCTATGTTGAGAACCACACTTCTCTGTCCATGTCCTAGTTTAAACTTTTAATGCATCCAATTTAAATTCAAACAGATCTGTTTTTATCCCTTCTTCATTTCTAAAAATTATCATTTATGATTTTTTTGTTTTTTTTTCTACTATATTTTTTGTACTTTAATTACTTGAGTTTTTTTTGCATATGGTTGCTGTCTTCAATATGCTTGGTGCCTTAAACAATATCATTAGATTATTTATGATAGTTAATTTTAAGTTTGCCTACTGCTACACGTCCTATATTATTTAATGTGAACTTGTCGCCTATTTTTAAGATCAATTAACTTGAATGTACCAGGCTTCATAGGCTCCCTCGCCTTTTCTTTTTCATAGTTTTAAATAAATTTGTTTGCCCCTGGCCGTAATTAACTGTTTTTTTTTTTTTATACATTCAGATTATTTTCAACATTTACCTCATTTTTATACTCAATATATTAAATTAATTATGCCTGTAATATTTCTCTAATATTGTTATCAAATTCTGTTTTAATGTCTACTGACACAGCATATAATTTATTGACGACTTCCTCTAGTTTGCTTTCAATGAATTTATTTAGTACAAAGATATGGTATGTTGTTCTTTCTTTTGTTCTGATAGCAGCCTTACTCTCTTTTATTATTTTTTACTTCTCTAACGATTTATCTACATTATCAGCGATTATTATTTCTTAAATCTTGTATTTTACATTAAAAAATCCGCTTCTATGTAGTTTTAAAGTACTTCTACTTCTTCTATGCCTTGTGAATCTGATAGATTCATGCTATTGCCTGCGCTTCGATAATATGTGTGTTAGTCTGTAAGCCACGAAGTTTTTTTGCCAAGTCAATCGTCCGAATTATTTGTTGGTTCTTGAAACAGTTTTCCATGCTTCTGTCTTCTTCTGTGTCTTTTCTGCTTTTTATTTTCCCCAAGATATTTTTTTTAATTATGCATATATTCTTGTAAAAAAGTACACTATCAAGCGCCATAGCGCAAGGTTATTCTTAGCATAAAGAATGCCCCGAGAAACTTTGAAAATTGCAAAAGTAATATTTTCCGTGTAGGTACTTGAATGCGTCAGCAGAAAAGCTTGTTTTATCGCTAATTCCAGAATTTTCTCAAGGTCCATAATGATACACATAAAATCTATCTCCCTAAAATCCAAATAATACTTTTTGTTCTAATATATAGGATTCTTTCAACGGCTTCCGTACTTATAATCATAAATTTTTGGTGTATGATTATGTATATCGTTATTCTATTTAATATTATTAATTGCTACATAATCAATTTTTTCAGTTGGTCTTTCATATAGGTATTTGGGTACTTATAAGAAAGTAATAGTGTTGTCAAAATTTATTACGAAAGGTAAAACATGTTTGGTGGGAAGGTAGGGAGGGAGTCTGGTGGGGAGCCGAGGGAATGTTGTGGGGGTAGAGGGAGAGCTGAGGGGTAGCGAGGAAGTGAAAGGTGTGTGGAGGGGGGTGCTTAGTGGCCCCAAACGGTGTTTTTTTGTTCGAAACAACCTAGAGACCACACTTTCCACCCGATCTTGAAATTTTTTTTTTTATTAAAGCTAAAAAGATTTTAAAAAGATCTATAGAAGCCAATTTTTTATTTTTTCTCCTAAATTCGTTGTCATATCCTAAAAATTTGAAAAATAGGATAGGTTGATGAATAAAACTAGCGTGTTAAGTATATTGCGCTGCAGGATGGACCTGTTTCGCGGCGCAATAGACTTAAGACGGTTGCTTATGGGGATAATCCTATCCTGTTTGCTCTATTTCGCTCCATGGGACTGAGGCCTTACTTGAAAAAGTAGTGTATGTATGCTTACGCTTATCTGTCTTAAAAGCATTCGACAAACGACCATTTGATTTCTTTGTTAAGTCTTTGTTTCCCGACTACCGCCATGTTTGTCAACTCTGCGCGCGATTCTTATTATGTTGATAACATTGTACGAACATGGCGGAATCCAGGAGATGCGCAGCAAACGCCAAAATAGGGTCATCTGTGAGCACACCCTATATCCTCACATCATAGTCCGAGTGTCTACTGCACATTTGGCTGCCTATAACTGTTAAGGGAGTTATATCCCTCGCTATAGTACGTTCTGTACATATACTGTGCATACGACTGTTAGACGTGTCATCTGTCCTTCTCATGCTTACGTGAAAACATAACCTTTAGTAGGTTTTAGTTAGCTTATTACCTTATTTCAATCTTATAGGGATCCTCTAAGCATTTTTAAAAGTTATTTTGAATAAGTGGATATTCTTTTATCTCTGAAAAAAGTTTGGTTGCAATTTAATAGTTAATAAGCGAGATATACGAATTACAAGGCTCAAAAAGTGCTGTTTCTCATAAGGTCGCGTGTTAAAATACGTTACAGTAAAATATTAATTTTTCGGCTTCGAGGAACCCTCATGCCTCC
>JAPYYV010012344.1:0-11487 GCA_030522625.1 Copidosoma aretas | reverse complement strand
AAAAATTAAAAAACCGAATTTAAATGCATCTGGGCTTATTTTGTGTATTTTTTTAATACCTACAAGTTCTATCCGAAACATTTTTTAATACAATGTCTGGAAAAATATATAATGGCAAGTTTGTGTGATTTCGCAACTTTAGCAGCTGATAAAAAAAATCGGCCATATTTTAGCTGTTGGATTTCAGGTACAATATCAACACGTACCGAGAGAAACCCAAATTCGTCAAAACATCTCGGTTGGCATTTTTTTTTTTGCCAAACCCCCCTTTAATCGGTCTATTACATAGGATTTCTCAACTTCAACCTTTTTTGATTTTTTTGTCTACTTTAAGTGTTTTTTCTCTATTATACTTACTGTGTAGGTGTATTATACTTTCAATTATAATGTAGATAGACAAAGTTGGCTAGATAGCACATGCTTCTGAGAACATATAAAAATAATCACCTTTTATACCAGCTGATCTCCATATTTAAGAAAAAAAAAAAATTTCTTATTACAATGTTCTACTACTACGTCAAGAAAAACTAAGTTGGCTTTTCAATGGCAGGAAATAAAACACGTAAGCGTCAGTTATAATGCTGATCAAACGCATATTTAATGACCCATAAAATTCAGCAAAATACGGAATCCAACTAAAGTAAAAACTAAGCACCTAAGACTAAACAACCAAATAGAATTGCCCGCTGAAACTGTCTATTAATTAATAATTTTTTTAGTAATTCAGAATCAAAGCAGTAGTCTTTTGTGTTTCGTAGTATCATCATACATTATTACAACCATCGGACAGATCAGCCGAAAGGTTTATGTTTATATAGGTTATTTATATCTTGCTTTTCTTCCATAGTTACATATTATTTTCTATTTAATACCGATTGAGATTAAAATATCTCAAAAAATTTATAATTAACACTATATATAAAAAATATGTAACATATGTAAATGACTTTATCAATATCTATTTTAATTTTTGAATGACTAAATAACGAATAAAACGATTATGTTAGTATGTAAAATTAAATGTAATAATGTACGATCCTTGAATAAATTTTTGAACAAATTGAAACTTCAAAGTTTTTTAAGATGCAAATTCCATTGTTCGTGAACTATCCAGCGAATCAAGTGAATTTTTTAAGATGCAAATTCCATTGTTCGTGAACTATCCAGCGAATCAAGTGAATTTTATGACTTCTACTTATACATAAAGTAAATTATGTGTTGATGAATGTCACGTAGTTATCAGTGAGTCTACAGTTTGTATTAAAACTATATAGTTATCTGTCAAGCGTAGCTGACCTAATGTTAACGTCTTTATTTGCTTGTAATTAACGCATCTCTTGCTCTCACACTCTTAAAATTTGTAAAGGTGTGGTCCAAGTATTGCTCTTTTGATTTATGTTTATTCTAATTCTTTAAAACAGTGGCAAATCAGACGAAATCGACAAAAAATTCAAAGACGAATTTCAAAAGAAAAAAAAAATTTTAAGCAAAATAAAATAGCACCATCATAAAGAGCAGGTCAAAATCTATTGATTTTTTATATAATATTTTCTTAGATTTTTCCAAATCTGTACGAGCGAGTTAAACACAGTGTGCACGCGCAAAAATTGAGCCTTACGCGCGAGGTGGCCCGATCTTGCTTGACGCGCTCATATACGGAATCTGAAGGCAGGCAAGGTAGGCATAAATTTCGAAACAAGGAAGGAAAAAAAAAGGAAAACAAATAGATTTAGATTTACAAATATCACGCTTGGTTTAGATGCAAACGTACCAGGAAACATATGACAAATGCTGGCAAAAAGGGTTAGCCTAGAAATAGGCATAAGAAAAAAGGAATAAATTTATTTTTTGCACATAACAAAAATGGACAACGGCAGGTGGCCTTAATTATGACTAATCGAAGAATTGACAGACTCAATCGATAAAAATGATACAAAATAGGCAAAGAAGATGAAGTTGTGCATAAGAAAGTGGAGGATGAAAAAACGATAAGATTTATAAAAAAAACAACGAAGGAAAATAAACTTAACAAAATCACAGATAATTTTACAAAGAAAAGAATGATTCGTGTCGATCAGAAAATAGGAAAAAACTACATGGTAATTGACATTTTTATCATCTGTAGGGAATAAAAAAAAAAGCAGTGAGAAAAATAGAGCAAAAATAAGAAGATGTAGGAGAGTTTAGATATTTTTAAGTGATAGACTGTAGGATCTGAAATGATAGAAAAAAGTATACCAAGCACACATTGCTATGTAAATAGGAAAAAAAAGCAACAAATAAAATATTAATAATATCAATTAAAAGTATAGGAATAAAAGATAATAGAGAGATATCTAGGAGGACGATGATTCCTGTAAAAATATAAGATATTTATGTAGGTAAATAAGGCATGATAGTAAAGAATGAAAGTTCAGAAATGTGTTATGCGTTATAAATTATAAAATTATGTATTGCTAAAAAGAAATTATAACTCGTTGTTGTATGTTTAATCAATTACATAAGTTTCTTAATTGAAAATAATATTAGTACTAATACAAGAGGATAAGAATTTTAATGGTTATGAGAAAAACAAACGAAAGGTTGAAGTATATAAAAATCTATATAAACAGGAAAAAAAAGAAAGATTTACATGTACAAATATTAAAAAAATTTAAAAATGATATCTTATTATCAATTTGTATCCATAATTGATTATAAAATGACCAAAAACAACAAACAAAGGTTCATATCTATTTCGGTAATAATCATAATTGCGTAAATATTGTATACATATACATATTAATGAAAATCAACCTTAAATACCTATTATAGTCATTATTACAATTAAACTATTATCAATTATTTGATAAATCAGTAACCTAATTTCATGTATTAACTGATCAGTTTGAATTCTTAGCGACTTCTTGTAAGATCGCTATAGTTATCTATGTTTGTACGCATATATGTGGATTAAAAATAAACATTTTCCTCTATTTTTCAGATATAAGAATAAACGTATTATAATATAGAGGTTGACCCGTGGAGCACGCAGGGGGCGACGCCTTACTAGTATATATATCCGCCTCCCTGCGCGCTAACCACGCCAACTACCCAGCAGTAGATTACTGACAATTGTTCACAAATGTTTAATGTAACTTAACGTATTATACTAGTTATAACTATATTAGAAATTTGAACTATGTACGTCTCACTTAAATGTGATATTATTACCAAAATGATTTATACTATTTCCTACCGCTAGTAAGTAATAGCGTTATCAATACTAAGAGTTTTTCCCATTAAAATAAGCGGTCATTAAAGCGAAAATCGCATAATTCGAACTTTGCAAACACCGTTTCACCCTAGAAAAAGTTAATTGTACATAGTTTTAAACTGTCCTCTTTCAATTGTTGGTGACACAAGTACAGTTTATTGTCATTTAAAAAAAAATTATTGTTAAATATTAAAACTGTCCATCAAATTATCATTATAGAACCACACCATAATTCATATTTTAGAAAACATTATTATAATATTAATATTTAGAATTTACTACTATTTAGAAAAAATTGAAATGAAACAATTTAATATAAATAGAATGATAGTTTAATTATTAATGACTTATTTAATTAACCTCAGGATATGCTAAAGAGCCTGCAGGTTTTATAATAAAAATTTCTCGTAGGATTTCAGATAAACTTAGCTAAACTAATTAATATATTATATAACCTTTCCTTATAATTCATTTTACAAATTAGTATTCAGAATGGTTTTTAAAAGATGTTTACATTGCTTTATAGAACATTACTTCTTACTTCATAATAATTTTTTTAATGAACTGTTAAACTAATTCAAAATGAAATTACTGGTTAAAAGAAATCAAAATTTTAAGATAATGGCACGTTTCTATATCATTCAAATTTTGTTCAAAAATCTTAAACGTATATATTTCTGAATTTCTTCTTTTTAAATATCTAACAATTCTATAATGTCTGTATTATAATTTAGTATAGTGGATTTAAATAATTTTAAAGATAAATAAAAATCCGTCATGAATTCTCCTAAAATCAATATAATTGGAAATGGAAGTTATCTATATAGATGCTTTTCGATTTTTTATAGCATACGGAAAATGAACATAATAAAATTCGTTTGGAAATAGTTCGAAATGTAATTAGTATATGGAACAAATTTAGTAATTTTATCATTGAAAATAATTATTATCAATCAATTGATAACAGCTCAGATTGTTATAATAACATGCTTAAACACGGTTTTTATGGAACTGAAGCAGAAATACGAACTTTTGTAGATACTTGTAATATTCATGTTGCATTTGTTTTTTAAAATTTAGAACATACTATTGGTGATCGATTAAATACTAAAAATTTAATATTTTTGTTGAGTGGTAACATTGATTCAGGTCATTACGATGTTATTGATTACAATAAACATCATAATGAGAAAGAAACGAAAGAAACAAAATTAATTGTTAAACGTCAAAAATTGTATCAATCAACTAATAATAAAAAGGGGAAAAAAAAATTAATCAAACAAAACAAAAGAAATAAAAAATGGAAATACAAATGTTGAAAAAGTTAAAATCAAGTTATCTATGGTAGATTTGGAAGTGACGGTAGTACAAGACGGAAATTGTTTGTTTAGATGTTTTTTAGTTTTTTATACGGTAATAAGAATAATCACTTTAAAATATGGTTCAAAATTATTAGAAACGTTGTTAGAAAATGGAATAAATATAAAATTTATACTTCGAGTCATAATTGTAATAAATTAGTTTGTAATAGTTTAAATTATTCTAAAAACATGGGTAAAAGTAATAATGATAGTTATGAGATTGAAATTAGAAGTTTTGTTGAAATATATAATATTTATATATAAGTTTTACATGAAAATTCAAGTCAAATTTTTGGCAATTCGTTAAGTTAAGAAAATTTGATATTATTTTGTTCTGATTTTTAAAATGTTTATTATTTTAATATAATAGACTACAATGTGCTTAAAAAGAAAAAAAAGTTTGAGAAAGAATAATTTCTTGTAATCAAACACGTTTAAAAGACGACAATTCAAAAGAAAAAATTATATCAAAGCAAGAATTTGCAATTTCAAAAATAAAAAATAGTTTAAAAAAAACTAACGAAAAATGTATGAAACGAAAAACTATAGTTTATTTTAATAATGTTATATTAAAAAAAGGCGAAAATGTGAAATAAATTTTATCGAAAGTAGTTTATGTGAGCCAAACTACTGTAAAGTAATGGATTTTAAATGTAACTTTTGCAGTGCAGTTTTTTGGAAAAATAACAGAAAAAAATTATGTGGTCAAAAAGGAGAAATTATTTTACCTCTATTAAGTGAATATAACAAAAATTAAAAAATTAATTTTTTGCCGTTGAACCTCAAAATAGCACCCTCGCCGCTTAATTTTAGGTTCTCAGGCAAAAAATTACTACACGTGACTTGTTCAAAAAGGCTTCTTTACGAATCTCGTAACGGCCCTCGCTCTCGGCTCGTGCCGTAAACTTCTCGCTTCGTAAATACAATTCCTTGCAAAATCGTCAATAATATACTAATTATGTAATAATAATTTTAGACGATTAATAAGATATTTTAATAATATCTCTTCTTTTGCATCTTTCAACGGTAATATATTACACGAGAAAAAAAAAAATCTGCTTGTAATTTAAAATTGCAAGGTCAAGTTTGTCACACAACTCCTAATAGTTTAAAAAGTACAAGTAATAAGCCTTCCAACAGTCAATTGTATGTTTATAAAGATGTCCATGCCATTAAAGTATGATTAGAAATGAGTCCGAATTCGGTTAAAGAATGCCTAGAAATTTTAACAAGAATTCTGTATAAATAACCAATTTTAAGAAGTTTCAAATTTCTATGTAACATTACAAATCTCACACCCTACCAGAATATAAAATGTATTTTTAGCGTGAAAACGGCGAAAATAATAGCAGACATAATAAACCTATGATAGCAGAGTGTGGTGCTGTAACAGTTTCCGAATACGAAATATTTGATAATTTTGATATACGTGTCTATCCCAAAACTCTTTCTAAAAATGTACTAACTCATACTGATTTAAACAAATCATCTAAATCTGTAAATCCAATGGTTTTTCCTATACTATTTTCTTTAGGTTATTTTGGTTGGAGTACAAATAAATTAAAAAATGTTGGTAAAAAGAATAAAACAATTTTATTGTTACAACACTAAATGTACAGGTTGTCTTACAGACCGAAAAATGTGAGATTTGATCCCTTATTAAAATCAGGAAAATTAACATAATAATTTTTTTACATGCCTATATTATGATTAAAAGTGATCGGATGAACTTTTTAAGAAATAATCAAAAAAATGTACGTATCGAATGGTATCAAGGTTTATAACATCATACAATTAATAGTGCATCAAAAATCACACAAAATAAAAAAAACAACATAATATTGGAAAACTTTTTATTTTACCTTCAACATGTATGGGTGGACCACGTTACATGCAACATCATTATCAAGATGCACTGGCAATTATAAGAAGCTGTGGTAGACCAGAATTATTTATAACTGTTATATGCAATTACAAATGAAAAGAAAGGCAAAATGTATTGGAAGACTTTTTCAAAAACTCTTTACCAAATAATATACCAAATAAAACAGTAAGATTTTTTCATACAAAGTTACAATTTATTTTGGTTTATATAAAAACAAAAAATTTATTCAATAAAATATTATCATATTTTTACACTATTAAATTTCAAAAAAGAGGTTTACCACGCGCTCATATATTGAGTACTTAGCATCCCAATAACAAAATAATAACACCTGATGATATGGTTAACATTATATCTGCAGAGATTCCCTCAAATGATAAAAAGCTAAAAAAATTTGGTATTTAACACATGTTGCATGGTCCACATAATATTTATTGTCCAAGTTCAAATAAAAATAAGAAAATTTGTAGAGAGAATTTTCTAAAAAACTTTAGTGATAGTACATGCATGATTAAAAATGGTTTCCCAGACTATAGAAAAAAAAATAGTATTTTGGATCAAAATATATATCGAATAAAGAATAGTAATGAACAAATTTAAGTTGATAATTCATTGGTTGTACCGTATAATAAATATTTATTGATAAAATATAATTGTCATATAAATGCTAAGTACTGTGTATCAATACAATTATATAATGCATATATAATGATATTTTTAAAGGAAACGATAGAGCATTGTGTAAAATACAAAAAGAATCAAACGCTTAAAATGAAGATTACAATAAAATTAAACAGTATATTGATGCACGCTATTTAGGTCCGATGAAAGCAGCATGGCGCTCACAAGAATATCCTATTTGCTGTAGGAGCCATAGCGTCCTTAATTTTTCCATTCATCTTGGATATGAACAAAAAATAGTATTGAAAAAATAATTAATTTCTGAATCTGTAGAAAATTACAAAACACAACTAACAGAATGGTTTGAATTAAATAAAAATGATGATTTTGCTGAAAATTTAAAGTACGTACAAATTTCTGAATATTATATTTTTAATAAAGCAAAGAAGCAATAGGAACAACGACGACGTTCTAGAAATCATAATGCAATCGGTAGATTAAATGTTATTTCTCCAAAAGACCAAGAAATACTTTTTCTATAATTATTATTGAATAAAAAAAAGGTTGAACTTTATGTAAAGATTTAAAAACATAAAAAGGAAAATTATACAGCAGTTTTAGAGAAACAGCAATAAGAATGGGTCTTTTTGACATTAATTCACAAATTTAAAACATTTTTAAAGAAGCAAGTGTTATCATGCTACCGAATAAATTGAGAAAATTTTTTGCATTGTTTTTACTTGCAGGAAATATTTAAGGTGATGATATAAGGAGAAAATATGAAGTAAAATTTACTAAAGGTTTCGTTGAAAATAAAAAAAATCAAGCTCTTTTACATACAAACGGTATTTTTAAATCAGATAATAAGTCTTGTAAAAGCTTCAATCTACCTATTCTAAAAAAATTTATTCTTGATGTGGAAGACAACTGTAAAAAAATTTAATACCGTAAAAAAATATTCAATGATTTGTACTCTAAATTGAACGAAGCACATAACTATATTTTTAGATGTACATGTAATGGTAGTAATAAGATTTGTTTTATTGATGGTGGAGGAGGATCTGAAAAAACATTTTTGTACAAAACTATAATTTATAATTTTATTTAAAGACATAAAAAATTATATATATGGCGTGGACAGGTATTGTGTCAATTCTGCTTCCAAAAGGTGTGACAAGTCATAAATCTTTTAAATTATTGTTAGAATTAATTAACATTGAAAGTTTATTTCTACAATTTAAATGAGATGAAAAAATATAAAGAGAAATTGATATAATAATATTGAACAAAGCGTCAATGATACTAAAAGAGGCATTAGAAATTATTGACAAAACTTGGAGAGATTTATGTAACAATGACGAACGTTTTGAAGGAAAGTAATAATGTTAGAATAAGATTTCCGTCAAATTTTACCAGTTATTAAAAGTAGAAATAGAAGCATAGTAATCAATGAAACAATAAAATTATCATATTTATAAAGATTATTTAAAAATTTTCATTTAAATACGAATATTCGATCAATTCATGAAAATTTTTCTAACTTGATGTTTAACATTGGAAAAAGAATAAACAAAAAATTCAATATTCCAGACTATTGGATAATAACAGACGTTTGCTTTAAAATATTAGGAAAAAATTTCAATTTAAGCGTGAATAGTGCTTTTTTAACTACTTATAATAGATACACTATTTTCTTAGATAATAAAATTTTAAATCATATAGAAGGAAAAAAAGTAACGTATTACAGTATTGACGGAGTAACATACAAAGGAGTTACTAAATCTGATGATGATATTTATAATGATTTTCCCATAGAAGTGTTGAATAATATTCGAGAAGCTCTTTCTCCGCATTAACGAAATTTAAAAATAGAAGCAATGGTTATGTTAATCAGAAATTTAAATATTAATGATCGACTTTGTAATGGCACGCGATTAAAGATAACCAAATTATTTAAATTTAACATTAAAGTTGAAATTATTACACGTAAATAAATTGGAAATAAAGTTTGCATACCTAGAATAACATTATGTTCTGAAAACAATACTTCTTAACCTTTTGATTTATACAGAAATCAATCTCCAATTGTATTGGCATTTGCAATGACTATAAATAAATCTCAAGGTCAGAGTTTTTATAAAATATTTCTTTACTTGAATAAGCTGTTATTGTCTCATAGACAATTATATGTAGCATTGTCCAGATGCAAAGATCAAAATAATATATTTATACAATTTCACTAAAATGATAACAATGGTATTGACGATATTGTTTGGGAATAAAGTTTTAATAATGGTAATTAAATATTTGATTTAGAATAAATTATTATTTTTTATAATAAAATTCGTTTTTAATTTTTTTTATATTGAATCAGGAATAAAAAGTAGAGTAGGCATAGTCTATCTTGGTATCAATACAGTGGTATAAAAAATCTATAAAGTAACGTTTGTCGTACAATAACTTGAGTTACTTTAAGCTAGTGTAATGCTTATGCTACCAAGACAAATGTTAAAACCACTATAAAAAACGCGCTTTTAAATGATTACCACAAGGTGGAGTGAACAAATCAGTTAAATAATAACAGCTCATTTTTTAAATTACGTATTGTTTTAAATTGTATGCTAACTGTTTTAAGATTCATCAAAATAAAAATATTCAACTGCTTGACTACATAATAATAAATAATAAATTTTTATGTTTGAGATAAAGGATTCTAGTTTTAATGTAAAAAATGTATAAGCTTCCAAAGGGGACTGGTCAAAACCTCCAAATCATCTAAGTTTTTGAGGGGGGGCCGTTAAAAACCTTAAAATTTTTTAAGTATCTGAAAAGGGGGCTAATAAAAACCTGAAAAATTAATAAGTTCTAGAGGCAAGTGAGGGAGGAGGGGTCGGAAGGGGGACGAGGCAAGGTAAGGAGGAAGGAAAGTAAACTGAAATATAAAAAAATGATTTTCTACGTGAAATCATGGAGAAAACGATCGAATTTTTTGAAGGGGGCAGAGAAGGTGAGAAAAAAGTCAGAGGGGCTACAAACAAATGACATTAATGAAGTTGCGACTAAGAGGGGCGAGGGAGGGGGGTTAAGGACGGCCCAAATAATTTTGTCCATATCACTGTATATACATATAGTAAAATATATGTATATATGTATATCGAAAGAATGATATGTATATATATTATAATTGTTATCACAAATCTCATCAGAATTGTTATCATCTTTGTAATCAATACCATTAATATCATCATCATAATTAACATTAACATCATCATTATCTCCAACATTATGACAATAATAATTACCATCATTATCAATATTATCATCATCATCATTATCGACCTCATCATCATCATCATAAGCATTATTATCCTTATTACCCTTATTATTCTTATAATAAGAAAAACCATCATTATCAACATTCTGATCATCACTATTACTTTTATCATAGTTAATAGAATTATCATCATTATTATTAACATCAGAATATTAATCAAAATCATTATAATCTTGATCATGACTATGATCATCATCATCGTCACCATGATTATCATAGCTACTATAATAATAATCTTAATTAATATGATTTATATTATCAATACTACTATATATTGTTATCAGCAGTATCAACATTATAATTATTATCACCATTACGATCACCATCATCGTTATCGGCATAACCATCATTATTATCATCATCATCATCGTCTTTATCATCATTATCATCATCGCAATCATCATCATAAGCTTTATCATTATTATCATCCTCATCATTGTCTTGATCGTCAACATTATCTTTATTATCTTTATCATGATCAATTTCATCATAATCAACACTATTATTATCGTGATAAGTATTATTATCTTAACCATTATAGTTCTTAACATTATCATCATCATGACTGTCATCATAATTGACATTATTATCATTATTATTATTATAATTATTAACATCACCATGATTAACACTATCATTGTCATCATTATAAATATCATTAGCTTAATAAACATCACTATCCACATTAACATCATCATCTTCATCGTTATCATTATCATCATTGTCATCATAATCGATATCATCATCATCATCATTATTATTTTAAAGATCCACATAATCATCACTATCGAGATAGTTATCATTTTCATCGTCACTATCATTACTATCGTTATTATCATTATCCTCAACAACAATACTATCATTATGATCATGATTATCATTTAATATCATCATTATTATCATCATCCTCAATAACATAAGTATCACTATTATCATTTCTATTATTACATTCATTATTCATTTAAATAACATTACGAGCATTATAATCATGATTTTCGTATTTATCATGATTATCGTCATCACTATTATA
>JAPYYV010012343.1:0-10359 GCA_030522625.1 Copidosoma aretas | reverse complement strand
TTAGTTTTACCTCCGGGCCATTCAAATTAAAGACCTAATAATACATAGCTCTCATACGCTTAGAATGAAAAAATTGTCTCGCTGTTTTGGCATTATTTTCTTTTTGCTAATATTTAATAATATTTATTTGGGTTTAAAATAAGTTATAAGTTATATCCCAGAACTAAAAAATTGTTTCCTTTGTTGGAAATACAAAAAAAAATGTTCATTACCTTTTTCAAAATGATTTTTTTTTTTTTATTTAAATTTTTTTCCCCTTGTTTTGGTATGTCTATTTAACCACTTTAATCTGTTTAAACTATGAAAAAAATATTACTTATTGCTTCAATAAATAAAAAATACCTTGAATGTTTATAAATTATTATTAAACCAATGACTTGTAAAAAAATTTTAATTGATTGACAAATATGACCAATTTAAAAATTTTCATCTTTCTTATAGTAATAATATGAAATAGACAATGTAAATCCTGAATATACTTAATAAGTATAAATTTTACATGTTATAATAAATAACAACAATATAGTTTTATGTACACTTATATTTATTTGTCTAAAATTACACTTTTTTGATCGTAACGTGCGGGTTTTTACGACTTTACTAGCTTTAACTGACCTCTCATTTTTTTTTTTTTACTTTTTTTGACATGCAATCATAACAGAATGAGATTATCAATTATATTGTTTACATGGTGGATGCTTAACACATTCTAAATGTGATAAATAATTTAAAAATAACACATCTTCATTTTGTTCTGTTTATATTACTTGGTGAATGTTCATTGTGTGGCACCGCTTGCCATTTAGTACGTTCCAATAATTTAACAATATTTTTCATATTATTTTCAGTGATTAAAAACATTTGTACTTTTGAGTCACTTTCTGGAACGACTTAAATCATATTACAGGCTGTTAAAATATCACGTCCGAAAGAAATTGCTCTATCACAAAGTGATTTGACTGTACCACCTGTCTCATCAGCACAACTCTTTCCATACCTGCTGTCGTGAAATTTTAGGATGCTTGATTGAGTTTCAAAGTTTTGCAACGTTGAGTGAATAGAAAAAAATTTGTTTTGTTTTTGTATTAGGTTAATGGACCATTACTTTGAATGTGAAGTTTCTTCAAGTTAGGAACTAATTTTTTTTATACAACTAATTACAGGCTGTAGATAAGCCCACACAGCACAAGAATCGTGTCTCAAATTCTCTGATACTAAACAAAAAGAGTTACATTTAATCTCAAACGTGTTGGGATCTTTATAAAAAAAAGGCTCCCGTGTGCAGAGAAATTTGTTTTTGGGAAGCTCCAAAGTGTACACTCTATATTTCTTCGGAATGTTTACAATTATAATTCTTACCAAAGTCTATTACCATTTTAACTTCACCAAAATCGAATTTTTTTTTGTAAAGTCTCTATACATGTATACTAATGTCCAGTATTGTATACATGTTTCAAGTAATATGGTGTACGAGAGATTATTTATTTGATAAAATCCATCGTGTTGCACTCTATCTTCTGTTTTGACGTGATCCTGACATGATACATTTTATCTTTGGCACCCAATTGATCAAAGAAATTACTACTCCACTGATAATGAAATTTTGGCTGAAAATCTTTTGATGAATTAAAGCATTTACCATGACAAGCTTTGCATTCACGATACATACATGCATAAGACATTGAGTCACATGTTACTAAATCCGTAAAATATATTGTACCAGCCGTCAACTGTACGTTTAATTTTACTAATTTTTGTGATATCAAATCAATGTTTGCATGAATTTAAAAAAAAACATGTTTCTCTCTCTGTCACTTTACGTCTGACGATCCACTGACGACATAGTATGTAAAATAAAGAACGTGAAATTTTAGGCGAATCTTTAGCTTTGAATTTCAAATACAAACTATCTAATGTGCTAAGTGAATATCTCTTACGTACCTCTACTCCATCTTTAATAATAAAATCTTTTTTACTTGGTCTAGGCGATGAATTTTCATTCTTTTCTAAAAAATTGTTTACTACGTTTTGGGCTTCCGAATGAACCATAATTTTTTTACTTCTACTCCTAATAAAATTGTATGATGTTGATGCACTTTTTCTTTGTAAGTACGTGCCTACAAAGCCAGAAGTTTTTTTCATGCAACGATATCGTTTTATTATTTTTCCAGCAATAGTTTGAGCAAAAAGTGATTTTTCTCTTTCAGACCTTACTTTTTCTTTATTTTTTAAAAGCTGACTTTCAAGTACTTTCCGTGAAAAAATTTCTTTTTAATAGCTGGCTTATCCTGTTTAATTATTTTATCGATTTTTTTTTAATTTCCGTTTTGTTCGCATTCTTTGCTCTGTAATATTTTTGTTTCCAAACTTTTATCGATTTTCGATGTTTCATGTTCATTTTTTCCAATTTTTTTACTTGGCGTCGCAAAACCAGCTCTCTTTTTCACAGTTTCTTATTGTCTTTTCTAAACGTAAAATTCTTTTACTCATATTAGAATCATTTGATTGTACTTTTATATTTACATTTACTTGAGTCAATACAGGTGTATCGTTAACAAAAGATTTTTGCAAAAATGTATTCGAACAATTGGCTAGACTTGATTGAGACCTATCAGAAGCATTTAGTTTATCAGAAGAATTATTTTTGTTTGTTTTTGTCTTTCTTCTCATTAAATCATCGTTGTGCTTTATTGATGAATTACCTAACCTATCAGAACGTCGTTTAACACTTGCGGCATCAGGAGAGTTTGATCTTCTACGTTTCGCAGGAATATTATAATCGTAAATTTGGTTCATTGGTTTCTCACCGGCTTGACATTTTTTCAAGATTTTTTGCTCACGTTTTTCGGCAGCAATTTTCTTCTTCTCTCTGACTTTTTGTGCCTTATTTGTCGTTGGCTGAGTTTCAGGTTCCATTCTACTTCGTTCATAAGATAAACATAGAATTTTGAACTACCCATTTTATTTAAAATGAGTGTTTGTAAATACTTACCTTTTTTAAGTTTGAAAACTAGTCTAAATAATTTTAACATGGAACATTTTAACAGAAGCACCCGATTGTCTGACCGAATGTTTACAAAAATTAATAGCCTGATGTCTATAAATACCATTTTGATACATTAGAATCTTAGTTTGACTGTAGTTGATCGAAAGATACATTATTTTTGAAAAAAAGGAAGGATTTTTATTTTTAAACTACTAAAAATTTTTTTTTACTTTTGACCATTTAAAAAAAATCTACACTACTTGCTACTTTATATCCTACACTACTACATCTACATTCTACTTCATCAGCAAGTAGAATTTCAAAGCATTACAATCAGTTATTTTTTTCTTGAATTATATTATTTAAAAAAAAAAAAAATGAGCTTGATCACACATTGCGCCGGGACTATAAATTGAAGAGGAGTAAACGAGTTTTCTTAACGAGTTAAAACTTTTTTTTGCAAAAATATAATGATGGCTAATTTATATTTCAATTAAAAATGATGAAATACAGTGGTAACAACTTATATTCACCTTTTTCACGTAAAATCTTCGATGTACCATCAAAAAATGTGTTATTTTAAAACTAGTTTCGTTTTCTCATTACAACTTTAAAGTGTTCGTATTCTTTATTAATTTAGGGCACATCATCGAGACACGGTTTCGAATTTTTGTTTTTCCAAGTATTTGAAGATAAGACAAAAAAATTTCCCGTAATCAAAGGGCCGCATCTGAAAAGTCCATAAGAAGAGACGGAAAGGATTTTTTTTAAAGTTGACTTCACTTACTAAAATACGTATAATTTTTTTCTCATTAAGGGCACACTATTCAGCCTTTGATGTGTTTTGTAGAAAGGTTTAAACGAGTGAAAGTCGGTAATATTATGCCAATATATTGTGGACCACGCAAATAAAGTTGTTAAGAATACGAAATTTTTCTTGAGCTTTAATCGCGGGTTTTGTGTTTTTTCATCTTAAATCACTTATAGAAAAAAAAAAAAAATTTATTGCCCTGAATCCCTGCATACACATTGTTCTTTAGGTAAATAATAGTAAAAAAAATTTATTTGACTTATTTATGAAATTAAATACGAAATTTTCAAGCTCAATCTCTGGATCACGAAGGTTAAGTTTGGTGGATTTGCCCATATGTAGCAATATCAACCATAAATGACAAAAAGAGTCATTATTAGTTTTCAATTAGTAATAATAATTTGATGGATCAGTAAATTTGTTTAATGTATCAACTATGTTTGTTCGAAAAATCTTAATTTTGAGGGATGAAGAAAAATGGAAACAGATCTGTTTTAATTTGTATTGGAAGCATTGGAAGTTTTAAAAGACGAAATGGACCCATGAATATGCTTTTTAAAAGCAAATTTTCGTGGCAAATAGAAAAAACAACAGGTAGGGTGCAATGGGCAATCAAAGCAGTCTTTGGTTTGAACAAAAGAGGCGAAGTCGAAAATTGGAATCAAATATTATTTTCCATGGACTAAAATATAAATTTATATTGCACATATGTAGCGGAGACTTGCGTATAAAACAGAAAAAATATAAGGTAGATTTAAAATATGTAGTTAAGTTTAAATGCAAAGACACAAGGATATATATGAGAAAGAAAGCAAGCAATAGTTAGCCTAGAAATAAGCATAAGAAAAAGAGAAGAAAACTTTTTGCACATAATGAAACTAAAAAAATATAGATGGCCTTATTTATGCCTAATAAAAAAATTAACAGACTTAAACAATACAAATCAAACAAAATAGACAAAAAAGTTAAAGTTGTACATGAAAAAGCAGAAGATGGGAAAACGTAGGATTTATAAAAAGAGCAGCAAAAGAAAATAAACTAGAGAGAATCAAAGATAATTTCACAAAAAAAAGGAATACTTTTGTCAATCATAAAATACAGAAAAACTATATGGTAATTGACAAGTATATCATCCGTAAAATGTAAAAAAAGAAAAAAACAGAGAGAGTAAAATAAAGTGAAAAAAAAAACTTACAAGTAAGTTTAAAAGTTTTCAAATGATAGACTGTAGGCTTTGCAATGATAGAAAAAAAAAATATGAAGCACATATTGCTATGTAAAGAGAATAAAAAAATAATGATATCAGTCAGAAATAGAGGATTAGAAGATAATGGAATGATATGCAAAAGAAAGATGATTTATGTGAATGTATAAGATATTAATGTAGGTGAATAAGGCACTGCAGGGTTAAGATCAAAAGTTAAATGATATGTTATGCGTTATAATTTATAATATTATGTCGCTATAAAAAGAAATTCAAAAATGTTGTAGTATGTTTAATCAAATAAGTATTATACTCTTTTGAAAATGAAATTAGTAATGGTTTAAAGGGACATACATTTCTAACAGTTTTAAAACGAGAAAATAAATGTAGAAGTGTATAAAAATCTGTATAAGAAATATAAAGATAATTGAATAAAAAATTCACATTTACTAATAGTAATTGAGATATTTAAAAATATATCTTACCATAAACTTATATCAATAATTGATTCTAAAATTTTCAAAAATAACCAAAGAAAAGGACCATAACAGTTACTGTGATAATAATGATTGCGTAAATATTACATACATATGCATATTTATCAATATTAGCCTAAAATAACAAAAAGAGTCCTTATTAGTTGTCAACTAGTAACAATTATTTGATAAATCAGTGAAATCATTAAATGTATTGACTAGATTTTTCGTTTCGACAGTTTCGTCGATCTCCGGAATCAAGTATATTGTACGGGCATGTAAATGGGTGGGACTCTGTTCGAGTCTCGTCGTTTGCCTAGGGTTCGCTCCGCTTGCTTTTTTCCGAGGTTCGATTAACTCTTCCTCTTACGTTACGGACAACGTGAGTGGGAGGTGTACAGGAGTTAGTCCTGGTGTTTATTCGTAGACACCCGGTCAGGACTAAGGCAATGCATCGAATTCCCCCTACCCCTTCCCATCCTTCTTCCTTTCCCCATGGCTTAAAAACACTATGCTTGTGTTAAAAAAGCCATGTTTGAGTCTAAGGGCGATGATAAACAATTAAAAAAATATGTATTAAAAAATAAATTCTTGTATTTGTTATTCGGACTTAAGAGTAACAATATTGAAATATTGGGGTTGGCGCGCGGTGTGCGCCGGGGACGAATATATATATATATATATATATATATATATATATATATACTAGTGGGGCTCCGCCACCTGCGCGCTCGGCGTGCCAGCCCCTGTATCTCAATATTATTACTCTTATGTCTGAATAATAAAAACAAGAATTTATTTTTTAAGACACATATGCGTACAAACATAGATAACCAAAGCGATCACATGAAAATTCGCTAAAAATTCGAAAATATAGTCAATACATTAGATGATTTTACTGATTCATCAAATAATTGTTACGAATTAAAAACTGATCAGGACTCTTTTTGTTATTTAAGGTTAATATCGATACATATGTACACATATGTATATGTATAATATTTACGCAATCATTATTATTACAGAAACTGTTAGGATCCTTTTTTTTGTTATTTTTAAACATTTTATCAGTTATGGATATAAGTTTATTAGGGTAAGATACCATTTTAAATTTCTTACTTGATATTTGTAAATGTAAGTTTCTTATTTAATCATTTTTCTGTTTGTTGAACAGATTTTTATATACATCTACATTTCCTTTTCTTGTTTTATAACTATTTATAATTGATATCCCTTCTAATCATTACTATTTTTATTTTCAATAGAGTATAATATGTAAAATAATAAATCCTGTGATTTTTATAAAATTCTAGTAAAAGCTTTTTTTTATTAAAGCAGAATGAAGTAGAACAGCGCTTAGTAACACTTGAAAATTCACTGAATCGGTTCACTGTCAAGTGTAATACGAATAAGCCTTAAATAACTTTTGCTCAAAAAAAAGTGTTTAATATTTGTAGCATAATACTTCAAATTTATAT
Source organism: Copidosoma aretas (assembly GCA_030522625.1). Classification (NCBI taxonomy): domain Eukaryota; kingdom Metazoa; phylum Arthropoda; class Insecta; order Hymenoptera; family Encyrtidae; genus Copidosoma; species Copidosoma aretas. The sequence continues at coordinate 3,404 of JAPYYV010012343.1, read as the reverse complement.
ATTCATCAAAGTTCATTTTATCCATGAACATTGTATAAATTGATCAGTAACACTTATTTTGAAAGTTCGGTGGTATTATTCATATGCATACAACCATAGATAACCAAAGCAATCTCATAAAAATTAGCTTGAAATTGGAACAAATGTAGTCATTACATGAAATAAATTCACTGATTTATCAAATAATTGATACTAATTTATTACTGATTATTATTCTAATTCGTATTTAAGGTTAATATTGATACAAATGTATATATATACATGTATTTAAGCAATCATTATTATTACAGAAACCGTTAAAAGCCTTTTTTTTTGGATATTTTTGAATATTTTAGAATGAATTATGGATGTAGGATCATAAAAAGATGTCATTGTGAAACTCTTCCTCAATATTTATGAATGTAGATTTTTCTTAAATTTTCTTTTTTATTTCTAATACAGATTTTAATATTCATCTGCATTTCCTCTTCTTGTTTCAAAAATAATAAAAAACTATATTCCAATAAATCAAGACTAATTTTATTTTCAATATAATATGATACGTAATTTATTAAACATACTTCAACATGTAAGAATTTCTTTTTTCATTGACATAACACAATAATTTATAACGCATAGCATATCATTAAACATTCAATTTTCACTCTGTAGTGCCTTATTTACCTACATAAATATCTTATTCATTTACATGAATCTTCTCTCTTCTGCATATACTTTAAAAACTTTTAAACTCACTTATATTTTTTTCTTTTTGCTATATTTTTTTCTCTTGGCTTGCTTCTTTTTTTCATATTTTACAGATGATGAAGTTGTCAATTTTCATACAGTTTTTCTGTATCTCCTGAGTGACAAAAGTCTTCCTTTACATTGAAAATTTGTCTTTGATTTTCTCAAGTTTATTTTGATTCGTTGCTTTTTTTTAAGTCCAATCGTTTTCCCAATTCTACTTTTTAATATACTACTCTCACTTCTTTGCCTATTTTGTATGATATTTATTGATGAAGTCCGTTGATTCTTCTATTAAGGATAAATAAGGCCACTTACTCTAGACCATTCTTAATATTTGCAAAAAGTAAATTTATTCCTTTTGTTTTATGCCTATTTCTAGGCTAACCCTACCCGCCTCTATTTCTCAGATATATCCTAATGTGTTTGCATTCAAACTAAATATGACATTTGCGAATCTAAATTTTTTTCTCTATTTTCTTTTTTTTTTTATTTCAAAATCCATGCCTACCCTGCCCGCGTTTAATCTTATTATGTATGGTTGTCAAATAAATCATCCAAATTCTTTGCAGATTCTAGAAACAGTTTTCCTTAAATTTGTCTTCTCTTGTGTCTTTTCTGTTTTCTATTTTTCTCAACACATTATTATATTCAAGAGTAAATATATTCTTGTAAAAATCATTCTAGACTTTTCTGTTGATTCCTATACTCGTTTTCTTGTTTTCCGTATAATAAGTATCATTGATGCCACTTGAAAAATTTTTAAAATTATTATTTTATGTTTCTTTCTTTATTACAATCTAACTTTTTTTCTGTTTTGATTCTTCAATAGCTTTCCAAAACTTATTTAAATTTTACTTTCTGCTACTTTTCTAAGCTTTCTTACGTTTGTTTAATTTTTTTATCTTTTATTATTCCATTTATCTTTTCTACGAGAGTCTTTAATAATATTTTTACTCTCTCTTTTATTTTTTTAGTATTCTTTAATTTTACCTACAATCCATATTTTTTGCTCAATTATTTTGGAGTCCTGTTTAATAGTTTGCAATGATTTACCTTCATAGATCCCATCATTTTTTGTTCCTCTGCTATCTGCGTAGTTACATTACGTAAGCTCTTCTATTTATTTGTGATATGAATTCTATATGTATATTCGCCCACCTGCGCTCTCTGCTCGCCAACCTCCAAATTTTTTTTATTCATAAAATAAATATAATTAATAATTATCATATCAATATATAAAATTCCACATAAGAGTAGCAATTTTTCTCTTATTTATTAGAGAAGCTTAAAATAGCGTTAATCTTTAATCTATAAAATAATGATTGATATAATTCAATTTTTTTTTATTATAAATATTTTAGTTTATTATTTCATTTTATAATGATATTCTAAAAATATTGCTTTTGAAAAAACTTTTAATTAAAAAAATAATAGAACATTGAAAAAAATATTTTTTGGCCTAAGACTTCAGACACAGACGTGATGTATTGTGATTTCAGATAACAGATAATCAAATTTAACTCAGCATATTTGACAAAGTCCATTTATATAGAAGAAATACCGTACCATTTTTTAGGGTTGACTCACTCGTTTTTTTTTAACTTACCATTCATTTTAAGTACTTATACCCCATACATTTTATCACATCTATATTGTAATACTATAAGATTATCTATATTCTTATATTAGTATAATAATTCCGTCGATTTAATCCTATTATGCTCATTAAATTTAATGCGCACTATACACACATTTTATACAATTGCCACCATTTATTTAAAAATTTTTTGTAATATCTAGTGATTTTATGGTTTTCTTTTGGCTAAAGCGACTCCTTACTGTTTAGAATATTTTGACTACTTGAATTCTAATATTTTGATATTATAAACGAAATTTTTCTACTTGATGTATTGTTAAAATTTGTAAATGAAATTAGAAAAATGTTTAACAGACTTAAAATCTGTTATATTAAAGTAATTAATTATTTTTACACAGGTATTCCTTTGATTTTTTTCAATACTTGTAGTAAACGTAGTTCTAATTTATAAAATAATCTATGAAAGATATAAATAGTAAAACATTAAACATTAGACAAATCTCATTTTTTAAAAGGTATTAGTATTTAGAAAACAATTTTTCTTAAATAACTAAAAAATTATTATAAAAATTTAAATTCCATGGTTAGTATTTGTTAAAAGTCGAAGTTTATCAAATTATATTAAAAATCTTAATACAAACATCATAAATAAAATGAGTCAGAAGCCCTTTCTGGACTTTCTACTAAAAGTAAATACCTTTATTTATCGATGAATTATAGTAGATATTGCTCTGCTGAAAACAAATGCATGCAATAAGTTATGACTTCATATATCATGTTTCCTTTTGAGAAATTATTTTTGCAGCTCATTTCAGAACCTCCGATCATAATTGATATATTTTTAATATAAAATTTAAACAAACACTTATCACATAAGTATTGCTTTAGGTAAAAGGTAAAACATCCAAACACTTGCTCCATAGTCAAAAATCAATAATGACGCAAGTACACAAAGTGGTAATTGGAGCATGACTTTATGTGCACAACAACATTAATGCCGATATTTCAACGTCCTGCTGACGTCATCCTCAGGGCAACTAACAATGCAAGTGTTAGGATAACACTTGACATTGCAAAC
>JAPYYV010012342.1:0-23476 GCA_030522625.1 Copidosoma aretas | reverse complement strand
TATTTCAAAGATACTATTCATCGCTAACTGGACGAAAAACTAATAATAGTTTGAAATTAATTTCATGATATTCGCGGTTAACGCGAAAAATTTTAGATTTCTATTGTCACTAGATAGTGATAAATTGTCAAAAATTTGATTTTACTCACGATGAAAAAATCGATTTGTTTGGATTCATATAGCCTATATTCAAGGTATAGTTGTTCTCGTGTAGTCGTTCTTAACCCATACAAATTTATAGATAATTGTTATTTTGCATGTCAATTATTGTTTACCTATGCTAATTGCAATTGAAATATCCAAATAACTCATAAATAAAATAACAGATGTCACAAGAAATATTATGAAATTTCAATAAAATCTAAAAAGTTAAGAACAACCTGATTACTATACAGATATATTAAAAGCATAGCAAATCATATAAATATTGGGATATTTAAAAAACGGCATGTCTTCATGATCTCAAATTTTGGTATTCAAATCCTAAAGGCATCAAAAATAACATTAGAGTTTTTTCAAATAATCAATAGAGCGATTTTTTTACATCGATAACAAAGTCTCTTTTTTGAGGGGTGACCCTATACTTCCCATATTAAAGAGTCCAACTTTGAAACTTTACATCTGTAAAACGGTAGGTGCAGTCATTATAAAATTTAAACAGCTTATTTATATCAGTGTAAGAAATTAATACGCAAAGTTTCAGATATTTCTATAATGAGTGAATATCGTAAACTGTACTCTGAATTTAGAAATAACACTTGTAAAAGCTTTTTTTAAAAATGCATCGGCCTATTTTTTACTATAATATAATGCATAGAACCTTCGCTTCTGTCACGCGTCCTACGCGCGCATTGTTCATTTAATAATAGTTACTTAAACGTAATACTTTCGTCGATAAATATTACAATTTAGAATTTCTAAAGTGTCCAAATACTGGGTACATAAGGTATCTAATGGACCCTATACCTGGACGGCAGTTTAGCACGCCTCGAGCCGATGAATATTTTTTGTTTAAAGATTAGACAAGTTATCATCATAATTTAGGTTAGGCTCAATTCTTAGGTATCTAAATATTGCAAATAAATTTTGTTTTTACTTTTTGTTCTAGTTTTATTTCGAAAATATAGATTGTCCAACTACTGGTTCAATTTTCGGTCTTGTCCAAGTACTGGGTACTTTACCTTAAGCCGGCACCGTAGAGCATACGCATGCCCATAAGGGTTTCATGAACTTTAAAGGATCATGTACTTTTTTACTAGACATTTTGACAAATATGATGTAGGATCCAACTTCTTACCATTACAGATGATTAGTTTCATTATTTAGTGCTTAAGGAGCTTCTTTCATGAAATTATTGAAAACAAAATTAAATAAAACTTTGAGGGATTGTTTATTAAGTTACACTATACTCTCTCTAAAAATTCGAGATGAGGTTCACGTGCAAAAACGCGAAAAAAAAACTTGGTGAAAGTTACGGTTATCATATATTATGAGCTCTTGTGGAGTGCAGTAAATTTTTGATGTTCTTTACAAAAACTGATTTAAGAAATTTTACGGAACAAAACGAAATAAAAAATTAACACAAGAAAGCTTATGTAATTCTGAACCGACTAGTATCTCAAAATGTATAGGTACACGGACTTAATCCAACTATATCGGTAGAAACGCAGCACATATTGGCTGCTTTCCGCAATCGTCATGAGTAACCAAGTAGGGTCTGGTTCTATTTTACCGTAAGGTCGATAAGATAGAACCTGACCCTATTTGGTTACTGGCGACGATTGCGGAAACAAACCCAGCTCATTGCTTATGTTAAAATCATCGACTGCAGATATTTTGCGGTCTAAGGCAATTTTACAAAACCATCCCTACATACTTTTCTATTGAATATTATGTCTTTAATTTTGTGTGAGTACTTCAATTTAATGAATGAATAATATTCACTAATAATTGTTTGTATTTTAGCACCTTAATAAAAACCCATTTGATAAACGCGCATGAAAGGACCACCGGGCATGGGTATGCTCTACGGTACCGGCTTACCTTAATTGCAGCTTCCCAAATTACATCGTGAAAACTTAATAAAATGATTTTTCCATTTGGAAATCACTTTGTTTATTAAAAAGGAATAGTGGAATCGTCCCATTGTTAAGAAATTCAACATTCAGCAATTGTACTTTTTGGGTAAAGAAGTACGAAATTGCAATGTACATAGGTATACGTGCAGACGTCTTTGCGTAGCAGACAAGAGAGCTGATCGCTGAGTACCTGTATGTATATCTATATACATTGCTTTTCGGTACTTCTTTACCAAAAACCTGCAATTGTTAACACTTGAATTTTACGACATTAAGACCATTCCGCTATTCATTTTTAATAAACTTCGGGATTTCCATACAGAAAGATCATTTTCTTAAGTTTTTACGATGTCATTTTGGAAGCTGCAATCGAGAAAATAACTCAGTTAATGTTTTCTAGAGCTAGGGTATCCGAGAAAAAGTTAGGGAGACTTATTTTTGTAGAGTAAATACAGGTGTTATGGATTATGGAACTTCACGTACATTATTTTCTCGGATTAAACACGCATTACATTAAAACTACCGTGTGGATTTAAAAAAAAACAAAAAATTGGGAAAGAATATTTAATGTTTGCAGAAAAGTTTAAGCCCTTGAAAACACTGATTGGGTGTTTGTAACAAAAGAAAAGTAAATGAAACCTACAATACGTGTTATAGAACATTACTTCTTCACTAAACTGCTTCTGAAACTTTTTGTACTAAATATTAACATTGAAATTTCGTCCGCGTATTGTCAAGATGTAAATAAACAATACCATGAAAAGAAATGGATGATTAAAAAAACTTCGTCACATACTTTTTTCAATTAAACTTTTTTGCCATAGTTGAATTTTTCCTGGGTAAACAAAACGATTTTTAGAACTTTTGGCTCATCTTAGTAATTAAATGTAGTGAGGATAAGCTATGAATTTTTTCGTAATTTCCCATTGCAGTAGTGAATATTGAAGTAGTGTCAGTTTTATTATATCTTGTCATTCGTTTTTAAGCAAAGTTATACTTGACTAGCGAGGTATCGGCAGTACTACCTTAAATAAATATTATGCAACAGACAAGATGCGAAAGCAACATGTTCATATATTAGCAATCTATAAATATACATAGTAATATAATTTGCAGCGTAAATAACTAACCGTTATTGCACATGGATATTCCACGGTCCATGGCGTAGCTGATGGAGGCCATGATGATTCCAAGGAGGGCGAGAAAGACCCAGTCCTCGCCGAGCCGGGCACCAGTGTGCTTCCAGGCAAAGGCCAGCAGGGCGAGGAGCTTGCGGGCGAGCGGACCCCGCCTCGACTTGCTGAACTCTTCGGCGCGCACCTTGTCGAACTTGTTGCGCAGGAGCTTGTCGTGGCGCAGCCGACGTGACTCTTCCTTCGCGTACTCGCCGAGGTCCTTCGTGTATCGGCCATACATCTGTAGCGCGCACACGAGTTCTTTAGTTGTCGTTCGAGTAAGTTATACTTGGCATTAGTCTTAAGGTACTCATAGTCCTTGGCGATTTTCATGCTCGTAGGGATATACGTGCGAGATGCGTGGTTTGGTCAAGGGGTCACATGGCAGGTGCAGACCGTGGCTTTGACATTGGTGCTCTGAACTATTTATCGAAAGGACAGAAATTAGAGCTCAGCTCTAAAACGAGATGGGCTAGCGGTCTGTATGGATCAACCGTACTAGAAGAGCCCGTTGCGTAGTTTTTGCAAAACTATTCGTTGGATGTGCAGGTAATATAATTATTGAGTTGGCGATTCGAGATTGAGTCGGGTATATGTGTAGTGCCACTCAGTTTTTTCTGTGCGTTCTGGCTCGAGTTAAGAACTTACAACTTCGCCAAAAATCATCCAACGTTCTTTACCCTACCGTAATTAAAACTACTGATACAAGCAATAATGTCTAATAATAAGCATGTCATGCGTACGGTTATTTGCGACTACGTGATATATTTTGTATGTGCAAGTGTACTGCAAAAATATACAATCATATTATAATGTATAATAAATATTTGTAACTGTCAAATTTTAATGTTCAACGAGTGTATACATCATTGTAAAAATACCGTTGAATAAAGTAAGTGCAACTGCCCCAGATGGTGGTCAACGCACTATAATATAAAAAAAATATGTGTAGTGCATACATATATATATATATATATATATATATATATATATATATATACACGAGTGGTATAAAATACCAAATAAGAGCAAATAAGATAAGTTGGTCATCAGTACTTTTATTATTAGTATTTATCTTTTATTTATGATTGGACACAAACATTATGATCAACAAAAAACTGCGTGACCAAGTGCAGATACTTGGTATACGTGTTATACTTTTCCGCCCATGGCTCGTTGATATTTGCATACACACACACACGCGCACACACACACGTTGTGACACCTGTGTGTGTGTGTGTATGTGTGTGTGTGTGTGTGTGTGTGTGTGTGTGTAAATATCAATGAGCCATGGGCGGAAAAGTATCTGTGCTTGGTCACGCAGTGTTTTGTTGATTATAATATTTGTGTACAATGATAAATGAAAGATAAATAATAATAAAAGTACTGGTCACCAACTTATCTTATTTGCTCTTATTTGGTATTTTATACCACTCGTGTACTACTTACTAAGGCAAAGCATCTCTATAGGCTGCAATTCAAAAGCAGCGTCGGCGATTACGGTATGTACTTATTGATGGTATCGCTTGTCGCGAAGCTTAATTCTTTGGCTTTTCAAAGGGGATGAATGATCGTTTGACTGAGATCATTCGAAATGTTTGAAACTTTCAAGGGTATAATGATAATAATTAATTCCATGCGTCAATAATAATAAATGAAGGGCTAATCCACTGCAGAAATCAGGAACTTAAAAGAGTAATGATGGCGAAAAGTCAGAGTGATGTGTTTTCTTTCGTAGAGGTGGGAAAGCAATTCCAAGCATGCTAGGGGCTTGTAGAAAAATGTGTTTTGCACTCAAACGAAACTTACAGTGCATGTGAGATTCGTATTAGGATCATAAGCCTGATGTTAAAGAATATCATTGACAGTGAAAGTTTGATATCCGAACGCCAAATACGCTTGGGCAAACGCTTTTAAATTCATATAGTTCTAATTTTTGTCTTAACCGGCGTTTGTTTGATAAAAATCTGATAGGTCAACTATTACCACTCAAATAAGCATGGTGTAGACACAGTAAAGCTTTTATTCCTTTTTTTATTTTCATACTTCTTGAGTACAAGTACTAATGTATTATACCATCATTATATTATTTCAATGTACTGAAAATAAAAAAGATTACTAAATACTGATTATAATAATAATAATTGGTTATAATTATTTAGCCATCACGCTCGATCATAGTAATGAAGAAACTTTTTTTATTAAATGATAATCGATATTATTACATACGAATACCAGGAAATTGGTCATACGTCACAGTTATAATATATATTTACGTTTTGGTTTTTTGTAAGCGATAATCTTTCCTCGGAAATATAAATAACGTTATGTAGTAGGCAGGATTTATTTATCGTTTAAATTCTAAATAATATTGTTCCTTGCATTTATGGTGAAATCAATTTTTTGAAAAGCTGTTCAATCGTTATGGATAAATAAAATTACTACAAAAATTATAAACTTTAATGTTTAAGCATAACTGCTTTTTGGCAGTGCCCTACACTGTCCCTACATTATAAGTGTAATTAAGTCAGCGTATGTATATATTAATTAAGTGTTGAAACTAATTTATCAACTTATAATCCAATTTAATTTAAGTTTGATTAGTATCGCTTTTACTAGCGTATCCTGGTTTGTAGTCGATGAATATTCCTCTTGGAGAAAAAGTTGGAAATTTTTAACTAAGCTTCTAAAAGAATAATCTGATCGGTTTGCCTACAGTAGTAAGACATGGATATTATTGATTATAATCAACGATAGGTATGCATATTGAACCAAAAAAAACTTTTTTATGTACTGTAAAATTTCCCTGCATCACACTGAAAAGCTCTATAAAGCTCTAAGGAACTTGGGGATATAGAAAAAGAACGTCTTTTTCGTTCTTGGTTTTATTAAACTTTTTGCTCTAGTGATAAATGCATCAGTCATGCATCATGTGTAAAAGCGTAATAGTTTCAAACTTAGTTGTATGAACAATGGGTTGTAACTTTGTATGTTAAATTTTAATAAAACCAATACAAATACACCGTCAAATAATCATCTTTTCTATGGCAAATAAATACTTATGTATCAATTTGACCGAGCCATATCCGCGAGTTCAACTAAACAACGCGATGGACCGCTAATACTCCGAGTGCAACGATAAAATCATCGAAGAATCAGCGATTTATTACTTCAAAGTTCAATTATTTCCATAAAATACAGCTCAACCAAGGACAGAAACTCTCAATATCGGCGTACAAACTTCTTACCCCCCCCCCCCTCGTTGATAATACCTGCCGCCCCCCCCCCCCCCCCCTGGGCACTTATTGACACATCTCGCGCGAAGAGACAACAATGCAACACACTCGGAGAGACCTGGGGTCAAGACGTCGAATTGGGCTTACACTTACAACGTAGTCATCGTTGCAGACGAAAAGGGACCTGTTCGGGAGCCTGAGGACTTCCTCCGGCTGCTGCTGCATGTGCCCCTTATATCCTTGCCTCCGAGCATCCAGCAGTGACCCCAGGTCGCCCTAGCGACTCCACCCTAGGTCACGTACGACGTGATGGAAGCTCCATCACGCGGGCCTCGCACTTCCCGAGCTCTCATCTTGTTCCTTTTCCCATCCTCGCTCAGGACTATTTCACTGCCAACTGCACAAGCTTACGAAGCCGTCGCCTTCACTTTTTCCTCAGTGCACACCGGCAGACGTATCTATGCATGCACGAACACAGGTAAGGGGGAGAAAGAGCTTTGACTGCGGCGGTATCGCGAACCTGACTGACTGACCGAGAAGCTGGCCGACACCTTGCACCCCGACGAATTGGCTCGAATTTGTCGAAATTTGGCGAGCCTTGGGACGCAGGTGCGTATTTTTAGACCCGCCGCTCGAGCGCGTGTTCCTATAGATCTCTCTCTGGCTGCTGCTGTTGTTGTTTTTTTTTCCAGCTTCATACAATACTCTGGGTCCGCGAGTTAGTTTTCCTGACGTTGGTCGTCGCTTTGGGGGCTCTCTCTTTCCTTGGGCTTCGTTCGTGCGGGTGGAACGTCGTCAACGGGTTGATGGTATTAGTACCGGTACTTAGAACCGACTGCGAGAAAACATTTGTGAATTAAGTACACCAGACCTGCGCTAGCGTCTCTGAGGGTAGCTGACAACGCGTCACTTATTATATTGCAACTTATAGTGGTAGCCAGTTTTAGAAAGGAATATGGAAAAAAGAACAAAAACAACAACAAAAATATGCTGCAGAAGCTCGTCAGTAAAAAGTAAGGGACATCTCTTGCTATTTCGATTAAATGTGTTTTTCGACTTAAGCAGAAGACAGTAACTTTTGCGATATCATGTTTTGTACAAGCTCGCGTGATTATTTTTGGTGTTGACATCCACTTTGATGGAAAAGTTGATTTTTTATCTCGCCCTCAATGTAATATGCGACATAAATGATCGACATGATCGTGATAATTATCTGAACTGCACAGAACTCGAGCGATCGGTTTGCAATTAAATCTTAGGAAAGAGTGTTCGATATCGTATTGGCCAATCTACCCGGTCATGATGATTGAGCTCGAAATAAATACGCGCAGTCTGGCTTATCGTCTGGAGACACATAACAATGGCTGTGGCACGAACTCTCGACAGTCATAAGGCCCATAGTTACAATATAGGCGTTATGATATATAAATTAACGTGATTTTTTTCGTTTTTTATCGATATTATTTGTCGAACTGATTACAGTGCCATTTGCGTGTGTAGGTGACACAATTGAAACGATTCCGCTATAAGTGTAATTTCCAGCACATTGTGATCGATTTAAGGAGGCTCGGCTGGTATCCATATATAGCACTAAATTTGTTATGATAGAAAGAGCTGTATGTTGCAATCCAATAATCAAGAGATATTGCAGTATGGAAGAGAAGTACTTTAGGAGTTAGGAAAAATATATTTTATACATTTTGCTATATTGCAATGTCTACAATTTTTAATTGTAAAAAAAATGTTCATGAAATAGCGTTATCTTTTTTTGCTTTTTATTTAATTCCAAATGTTTACAGCTTGTTTTATTCCTTAAGCGATTTCAGATGGGGTCACTATAGGAAATTATTAAAAAGATTATGTGTAACAAGTTAGGTGGTATTTTTTACTAAAACAAGTCTGAAACTTCAATTCTTTTATAAACAATTGCACCGAACTCGTGACACGTAGAATCTTTTTAAGAATTTTCCACGGTGACCCCATCTTAAATTGTTTAAGGATGAAACAAACTTTGCAAATTTGAATTTGAATAGAAAGGGAAAAAGATTACCGTATTTAATAAACGTTCTTCAACCCAGCAACACAGGAAGTTGGGTGCAAGGGGGGCTAAATGCCCCCCCAAAGTAAACGGTGGGGGGCATCACCCCCCCCCCCCTATTTTGCTATGCGGCAGGGTAGAGTTCGTCGACTACAACTTTGCAAAGGCCATTGTTTTTTGAATAAAAAAAAAATTAAATTAAAAATATCGCTAAGTTAATTAAACCACGCAAAGTTACCGAAGATATCATAGAAATATTTATTATAAGAAAAGATATTTTGTTTTCAGTATTCTTTTGTATATATTTGCATTAACAATTTAACATTAATATGCGGAATGCCTTAAGAAATCGTCTACTGGTTTATAGCTTATACCACTCTGCGGTCCGTGGCGAACGAGGTCCAAGCCATGAACTATGTGAGCGTAGCCCCCTGGGGCGGTATTGCGTAACTTTGTCTACATCTTCAGATAGATCTGGACAAACTTAGTTTCATCTGAAAGGCATCTTAAGGTGTCTTGAAAATGATAATTGATTTGTCCAAATCCTTCTGGAGAAGCATTCAAAGTTACGCAATATCTCCCCAGCCCAGCTCCAAACGATGCTGCACAGTGTCTCCTCTTGGAAATTCAGTGTTTTCCCACTGTGCATAATGATAGGAATCCTGGTGGCTCCGGCAGTCCCGAGCCTTCTATCGCTGTTTTTAAAATTCGGCATCTCATGGGGATGATCATATAGGACAGTGGTGCTAGCTCTATGTTGCTGATCCCAATCCTCAACAGTCCCCAATTCATCCCAAGCGCATGTTCGTATATGTGCACTGAGAGAAATATTCCATAATTTCACAGCGACATCACGTAACTTATTGACCTAACCTTCACATTTTTTACCGTGCAGACAGTAAAAATTATCTGGCACCCAACAAAATTTCCCCTTACTCGAGCAAATAATTCACTGCATGCATTAAATTAAGAAATGTATCGAATTTTAAAAAAAGTACTAGCTTGTAGAGATGGAGCGTCTGCACTTTTATTATATTCACAACTTTTTGATCCGAGCTATACTTATTGTAATAAAAATAAAAACCGCATTTCTTGAAACTCAAATTCAATACTTTTAAAAACATGTATAGCTGTTTCTCAGCCAATCATGATCGAAATCGTCTACGTCAGGTTAGGTCGTCTGCTGGATGCCGGTAACAGTTTATCGTCTATCAGCTGTGCAATTTATTATGAAAAGTTCTCTATCTCATCTGTTTTTTAATGAATCCATTTGAAACTTTCCGGAAAACTTCCTCGAACATAGAGGAACAACTTTGTCGCTGAAAGTTTTGTCAAGTTAAAACTGCCCCGCACACATTTTTTTGTTGAAGTTTGCGAGTTTTGCATCTGTGCACTATCTATTTCTAATTATATAATAATTAATTATGATGAATTCAATGAATTCTGATTGACTAATTAGCAGCGCTGAGGTATTTCACGCACACAAACCAAATTTTAGACGATTTCTATCCCGATTGGCTGAGAAACAGCAATTCATGTTTTTAAAAGTATTTAATTTGAGTTTCAGGCAATGCGGTTTTTATTTTTATTACAATATGTAGAACTCGGATCAAAAAGTTGTGAATATAATAAAAGTGCAGACACTTCTTCTCTACAAGCTAGTATTTTTTTAAAATTCGATTCATTTCTTAATTTAATGTATGCAGTGAATTATTCGCTCGAGTAAGGGGAAATTTTGTTGGGTGCCAGATAAAAGTTACGTGATGTCGCTGTGTCCCACGATTACCGTCTGCACGGTAATTTTTGTAGGGACAATCACGATAAAAATTATGGAATATTTCTCTCAGTGTATCTGAAGTATCAACGTTTTTGTAAGAAAATCGCTTTTTGCATGAACTACTGTAAGTATAAATCCATGTAAGATGATAGCAATACATTAACATAGTGATGCGCGTTCAAAAGATTCGATGATTTGGCCTTACACAAATTTCTGAAGTAAATTCATCCACACACAGAGACTGACGATTTATAGCTCAATGTGTAGATGCATAGAAAAGAAAACGTGGATACAAGTTTGTTGCGACGCTTACGCTTACATGTGCACGCGTGTGCGAGTAGCAACGGCGGTTGACGTCAATAATGGCCACGTCCTACTGGGCAATCGGCCGCGAATTCAATTTTAGTAATTAGGGCTTTATAATGCACCCTTCTAGCTACCAGTAGGTGCTAAAAATATATACAGAGACATAGAGAAATAGAGATAAAGAGCGAGACCAGATCTCATCTTTATATCCGTCTTCAAATTTACAATGTGTGTGGTGTCTGATGTGTCTACAGGTGAGCAGCTTCCATATTATATATGAGCAAGAGAGAGAGAGAGGGAATCGGGCGCCACACACTCAGTTTTAGCTTTATTGCATAGACACGAACTGCATCAAACTTGTTCGGTTCATCTGTATTGTATTTACTCTGACGTCCAACGGAATAGAAGGTATACATGCAGTTGGAGTCAAACTGAGAAAATCAACGCAAACTATTTGTCTTTAAAAAACGGTAAAAATGAAAGTTTTTAAATGCGAAAAAACTGTTTTGATGGTAAATGAGGCATGCTTTTTTTATTTATTGCAAAAAATAATATATTTCCGACGATAACTATAAAAAATTGCACTTACCCTTTTGACTTGGCGCACTATCCTTGTAAGAAGAGGGTAAGTGCACATTTAAATGCTACTTCTATGTTACCTACCCTTTTTCAATTTGAAATCCAAGCCACCGCTCATTGACTTTCCTTCATAAAAAATGGGTAAGTGTGCTTGCGCTGTCGTTCGGAAGCGATTTCCAAAATTATGTCACTTACACTTTTTCACAGAGACATTCGTGAAAATTTGTGTGCTATCATCGACATTCAACTAATAATAATAAAAAACTGGTAAATGATACAAAAATTTTGACAGCGCAATTAAATGTAAAATGATCTCACGATTAAGTGATGTGAAAAACTCACGTACGACAAAAATATTACCCATACCTTTTTTTTTGTCGTATGGTAGTTAGTCAGGTAGCTGGAGGTTCAAAAGAAGGATTTTATGGTCTTTGGATGGAATTGGATGAAACTGGGCTTAAAAGAAAGGTCTCAATCCAAATAGTAAGCCATTGAAATGTCTAGAATCAATTCGCTCCTGGCGATGGTTTTTATTACAAAGTAACTTTGAAGACCGATTTTTTTTCAGTTATTTCTCAATATCCCGAAAAAAAAGGTTTTAGGAAAAACAGTGTTTACTTAAAGTTGTTTGATGGATAATTTTACGTAGGGATTGAGTATTTTAAAAAGTTAATAAATTGTTTTTCCTACAAAAAACAAGTACCAAAGTTGAGAAACGCGAAAAACTAAAAGTATTAAAAAAATTAATGTAAAGATCGTTTTTATTCTTTGAAATTTAAATGTTTCATGAATATTTTTATTATTAACAATATGCGCCCAGACTGGTTGCCCATTAACAACATGGACACCTATTGCAATATTGTAAACTTAAAACTTTGCCAAGCTGTCAATTCTGTCATCGCCATAGGATCCCGATGCAAATAATTAGAATCAGTAGGTATTAGCAAACTCTATCGACATGCCAAATTCCAAAATTTTCGAATTAGTAAGGGGCTATGCACAAACCACGTAGCCTCACTTAGACCTTTTTTCCACTCCTCCGTCCCTCCATGTGGCATTCTGTTACCCCCCCCCCCCCCCCCCTCCCGTCGCCCAATGTAGCATTTCTCTGCACCCCCCACCCCCCTAAGCTGGCCACGTGCTTTGTGCATAGCCCCTAGTTGTTTTTTTATCCACAAAAAAGTTATTTCTCATGTTTCATATCTTCGCCAATCTACAATTTAGAGATTTGTAATAAAGTGCATTTGATTGTGCTGATTTTTTCTTAAATTTAAGAAAAAAGTTTATCGTAGGGTAAATAGGAGCCCATACACGATACTAAACTAGATAGGCAAAATAGATAGAATATCCTGGTTAAATGTTTTAAAATAATAAATATTAAGATTGTCATTAAATATAAGATATAACTATACCGGAAACTAAATTAAAAAAATTTTACCTTTGATTCCGTATAAGACATACCTCGCAAATATCGCGTATTGTAGGCAACTACCCGAACAGAAATACTCCTAAAGCCTTGATCCGTTCTGGATCCATATAATTGAGCACTGGATCCAGAATGGATCCCTTATATTGATCAAGCCTTGATCAATTGTGTGGTCAACTTTGGATCAATAACTCACACAGGTTCCTGGACCTCCAGGTAAATTGATCAAAAATCGATTACATCTAGATCAATTTGATGTATGTTAAAGATGTACGTATCGCAATTATGAAGAAGGTGACTCAATAATTAATACGATAACTAATTTTTGTGATAGCTGTATTTATAAAAACTAACTGAATAATTATGATACTTGAGTAATTATAAAATTATTGAACACATTTTAAAGCCATGGATACACATATCACTAGCAACATGTAAAGTCTAACTTTCGGTCATAGGTTAGTGAGAATCGTCTTCAGTACTAATTCTCTGAATATTTGTCTAACACCTCTTCGCAACTCGCAAGTTTTTAATAAATTTTCAATAAGAGATGTATATTTTTTACCATAACATTATGTAAAACATAATAATAAAAGTAACTTAATAGTACAAGTAATAAATATTTCATTAACAAACAGCAGGCTGAGATTGCTCAGATAACATAACTTTACACTATTTAAATTTACATCATTTTTTTTATTCCGTAATTCGAAACGCCTTACTTTCCAAAAATATTTCGTTTGAATAGCTCTAAATGCAGAACGCTTATGTAGTAAAATTTTAAATAATTTACTATTGCTCGAAATAATTGTACATACACAAAATATAATATGTAACTGAAATAACTTATTTTATCAATATAAGCAGACGGCACACTACTGATGTATACATCGATCTGAGCATCACGTGATACATCATACAGCGCAGTAGCCAAACTGGATCCAGGTTTGATAAAAAATGCGCACACAATTGATCAAGTCTTGATCCATGTAATGGATCAATTATTGATCAATTTGTCAATAAACTTTAGGCTCATTTCTGTTGGGGTAGAAGATCGACGGACTTATAACGAATTTGTTAGATTAAGAGCTGACACACGGTTGTAGCTTTCAATCCGTACGTCAGTGGGTAGGTTCAATTCCCAGTACGAAGTTAACATATATATATATATATATATATATATATATATATTATTGTTGCCGATATATCGATTACGTCTGACTTTTGTTTCTTATCTGTCAAATAATTCAATGATCACTGCTTTGAGCAACAGTAATCGTCTCTGGACTATTCCTTCATTGATATTTTCTCTATGTTTAAAATAATAATAAAATATAGGAGAATTACTCATAACATTCCTTACCTTTGTATAAAATAACTCGCAAGTTGCATATGTAGGGAATAGGATTTATAATCAAACACACTCTTATAATTTCAAAACATACTAAACAAAATTTTATTCAATCTTTGATTTGCCGCTTTTACTAGATATTATATGTGACAATTTACCATACGTATTTGTATTCGATCCAACTACTATTTTATTGCAAATGAAAATTTGATTCCAATTAATTTCAAGTTATTCAAATATCCGCACACTTTCCTCAAATTCCCAATACTCATACTAATAAATTTGAACTTCCACTTTATCCATTCAAAGTGTAAAAATTTAGCAATACATTTGCGTAGTTAATCTAAATTTTTCCTTTATCTCGTATAAGTAATAAATACAAATTTCAAATATTCTCGCACTTTCTTTAAATGCTTAATACTCGCAATAGTTAATCTAAATTTCTACTTCATGGCATATACAAATTTGAAATATTACCGCACTTTCCTTAAACCAAATTTCTATGAATATGTTAGTTCTAGTTTACACACACGGGGATATAGTGTAGGTCACGCACAGCGTCCCAGGGGTATCAAGCACTACCTTAATTATTCTCCCCAGGTGCTTCGCCTGATACCGTGTTATCGCCACACTATATTTAGGTGCTCGGGAGATCGTATACTCGCTTATAGCGGTCAATTCCCGATGATGCTAACGTTGCTACTAGGATGCTTCCTCCCAAAGGCTGCTCTCTCTGGCTCTTCTGTTCTCTTGGATCGGGCGCTCGCCACTAATCGGGTGACCAGGTCACCGTTAGATAGGTGGTACTCTGAGTAGCCTACGACTTAGTTATGTCTCGGAGCCACAGAGTACACGTACGTAGCACGTTAATTTACTCGACAGTAACAAAAAATGTATGGTAATACAGGCGCCCATGTTATCCACTAGCCGTAAACAAGATATTTCGTTTTTCGTTCGTTGAGAATAGGTTATTGTGTCTAGTGCTATATTTACATTTTGAAATGTGTTTTATGGCAAAAAGATAATTAAAAGACCATTTATATTATTTATAACTTAAATCTACACTTAAAACTACATCTCAAGTCTGTTTACAAAGTATTGCTTGCTCAGCAACCATCCGATCAAATCATGACATTAGTATGTAGTGTGGGAGTTTGCGTTTGATCTTGAATGGGGCATTATGATGATCATATTTACCTAAGTTTTCAAGAATTGTTAATTTTTTAGTTTGACAATGGAAAAAATTTTTTGTAAGATTGAGGACACTTTTTCTAATTGGCTCAATGGCCAAATGGCTTTGTATAGCTTTGTTTCTCGTCCTAGGTTGAGCATTTGTTATCATTCGAAGAAATTTATTTTGGCACACTTGCAGAGACTTGATGTTGCTTTTACAAGAAGGGCTCTAGACTGGGGCTGCATATAATAATAGTGGTCTAACTACAGTTTTGTATAGTATTAATTTGTTTTGTACAGATAGTTGACTTATTCTACTTATTAAATTATAAAGTAAGGCTGTTAACATATTGCCTCTTTTAAGTACATGTTTAATATGATTGGTATAATTTAATTTATTATCAAGGAAAACTCCTAGGTACTTGACTACTTTCACTGGTTTAGATTGTATGCCATTCATAAGAATGTTATTCGTTTTTTCTTTTCTTGTTCTTTTAGTGAAAATACTGTCTCAGAGACTTCCAATACTCCGTGCCTAAGCGAGGAATAACAAAGAACTTGGTTGACACTGATGCTAATTTTCAATTCGAATATCAGCAAAAGCATATCATCTCGCGTCAATCGAGGTCACATCGGCAGCAGCAGCTTTGTACGCTTGAGTCATATGACTAAGCGAGAACTGTGCTGTCTGTGTATGCAAATTTTGCACTTACTACTCGTACCAGGTGCTCTTTGTCTCGCGAAGTTTACATGCCTCTCTTGCTACAGTTTGCACTGTTTCAGGGGGATTCGTATAAAGTTTCGAGGTTAAATTCATGGACGACCAGTGAAGGATAGATTCTATCCGATAGAATGTTCAAGCATGAATCATTCGTAAGAAGGTAATAAGTATCGCCACGTACAGGCTTTATTATCGAGACGTCGACAATTGCCAAACAAAACTTGTGGTAGTTGTGGTCTCAAGAGTGATGCAACGCTAAAGAAAATCGCGCGGCAGATCGATGACTCGCGAAATTCGAACCGCTCGTGATGGTGTTAATAATAAATCACAGTGCCTGTCGAAAAAGTTGCGAGCCAGGCGGGATCACACGGGTACTTGCGAGTAACCAACCGATTACCGCTGCAGCAACGAGTCAAGGCCGGCTCCAACACATCGTGGATATCATATAGATACTGCATGCAGTTCTTACGAAGGCGTCACTTCGAGCAGCTATTTGATTTTGGTCTTAGCAGTCGGTATTGAAATTCGAGAGAGACAGCTGCACCTAATTCGATAAATCTTGGGCTAATTTTGGAAGATTGTTAGTGAATGCAGGATTTTTGTACAACTTGCTCTTGTAAATTGTAAAAATATTCAAAATTTAATAAGATTTTAAAAATTGAAGAAAATCCTTATGCGCTTGCTGATTATCGGGATCCTGAAGATCTGAAATGACATCTCATCTTCGAAAGAAAGCATCACGGAATGAAAATACAAAATAGAGAGGCACTCCAATATTCTGAGGATATATTAATGAAGTGGGATTTTAAAGCATATCCGTTGCAGCTCAGACTTCGTTATGAGTACGGATTTTGGGAATGCAGGTAACATGAGAACGCAGTGATGGAAAACATACCCCAAATTACCTCGAATGACTGACATTGGGCAGGCTTGTACCATAAGTCAGGCCATCTATAAGCTGGCTGGTTTGTCATCTTCTTTATGACCCATGAAAAAGCCCTTCGATCTGAGTTTTTCGGTGCATATACGCTTGCACCTCAAGGTTCAGTATATTCGTGCTGCGATTTTGCTAATCTTAAAGCATTTTTACAAGTTTTTTGTCTGTATGTAATAATAATTTGAGGTTAATTCCCATAAGAATGTATATTAAAGAGCTCAACTTTAGCATTAATTTATTTTTAAAAATTGCTTATATAAAATACTGAGAAAATTCAAGGTGATTCATTACAATTTAAAAAACGGATGCCCAAAATTTTGTATTGATCTCTGAATTTTCATATAACTCCCGATCAGCCTTAAAGTAGATGTTCTTGAAACGATTTGCTTTAGCTCAGGCTATTGAGTTCTCAATCAAAACCAGACAATATACATATACGCGACAATAAGTAACGCTTATTAAAGTGCATTGACCTCGCGGTAATTATGTGCACTCCTATTAAGCACGTATCATCCTGTGTTAGTCTTAATGCATTTTGAAAAAATATAATTTTTCAATTGTCTTAGACACGAAGTTTACGTCACAAAAGCACTACAGAAACAATAACCCACCCTGTACACACTATGTAAAGATAAATATTTTTTTTCCAACATCCACAAGTACGGACGAACAACATAGGTGGTCAAACAAAGGCCGAGTAAACAATAAAGGCAGCATGCATTTGTTCAATTTGTTGGCATTGCAGATCCGACTTTCGTCTGGCCAGCGATCGCCAGTTTACCAACAGGTCCCCCATATAAATCAACGTATTTGGCGGTCGATTACCACGTGGCTCACGCCGTAGACACATCATCAAAGAGAGAGAGAGAGAGAGAGAGAGAGAAAGAGATATATATATATATAGAGAGAGAGAGAGAGGGAGAGCGCGCGATTGATTGATTAATAGTATTTATCAGGGCCATGGGATAGCTTCTGTCGCCAGCTCATTTTGTACATAGCATTCAAGATTTACATTCTTATACAATTTGTACTACAAAAAATTATGTTTTGCATTTATTGTGAGCGTGTAAATAAAGCATTTATAGTAACAAACGGGGTTTGACAATTCAATAAAGTTTTTCGCATGCTTAAGAGAAAGAAATGGTAGGCAAATAATAATAGCACAAATAGAAAAACGATGCAGAAAGTAACATTATTAATTTGTCTCCCTCGCTGTTCATTTTAGGTTTCTAAAGAAGACAAAGCTATGAGATAAGTTTTTGGATAAGTTTTTGGATGAATTCAGCCAGCAGGCAAATGATGCAATATTGTTTGACTTAGAATTATAACAATCCGATTTACTATTCAAAGTTCTCGTGAGGTTACGGTGGTATTTAATTTTTTTTTTTTTTTTTCTTGCAGGACCCATTCCACTTTTTTACTAACAATACTCAGAGAAGGAATACTTCACTATAAAGGCGGTGTCATAACTGTTAAGGAATATGTCTTTCAATGCTATGTAAGACATATGCCTTAACTATTACGGCATAGAGTACATAGTCACGAGGTAACCTTTCAGAGAGGTCATCTTCTATTTCAGTTTTTTAATTTAGCTCCTCCATAATCATTCTAAATGTTCATAATTGATTTATGATATTTACAAACAAACTGTGTATATTTAATTAATTATTCACAGAACATACACATAATATTGAATTGATTGTATTTGAGTATATTTATAACACAGCCCAACAAAATTTTGCGGAAATTCGGAAACAGAAACACTGTTGTACTTTGCCAAAAATTTTCGTTGTGCTAAATTCGAATCTATCATCAGAATTGCTCTATCACGTCAGGATTTCAAGATATCTTAAGCTAAAAGTGCAAAGAACACGGTTTTTTGACATAATGGAGGTTTTGTAATATCGCAAGATATTTTTTTTCAATAAACCAGTAGCATTCCTTGAAAGTATGATCATTCTTCTTTAAAATCAATTTTGAATTGGACAGTTATATTTTTTTTCGTCGATATATGACAATTTAAAATTCGTTTCTCAGGGGTCCAGACAAATACAACCCAAATTCAGAGCATCAGCTTTCTCTAGAAGCGTAGTTTTTAAGATACTCTTGTTTTATTTTGAATTATCGCATAAGCGTCCTCGAGTTTATTGATTAGGAATTGACTGCCAGTTTCTAAAAATTTTAAACAATGAATTGAAAACAGTGAGCGCAAATTTTAAATGTTTTATTGCAGTGAAAATTTGTATCAAGGTATTTTCGAAATTTTTGGGACTTAAAGATAAGATTTTAAAAATTCAAAATAGACCAACTGTTTATGGACTACTTAAAAAAAAATCCTTATAGAGTATTTTAAATGATAGTAAGCGTTTTTAAAAAATAACGCTTCTAGCGGTTGCTCATACTCTGAATTTAATCTGCGTTTGTAAGGATCGGAAAGAAACAAATTTAAAATTGTCATATCTCGGTAAAAAAAAATATATCTGGACAATTCACGATTGATTTCAGAGGAGAAGGATCTTACTTTCCAGTAATGCTACTGGTTTTTTGACAGAAAAAAAACATTCCTTGCGATATTACATAACCTCAAATATGTCAAAAAACAGCGTTTTTTGCTACTTAAGGTTAAGACATCTCTTAATTCCGACGTGATAGAGCAATTCTGTTGCTAGATTCGGATTCAGCACCAAAAACCTCCGGAAACTAATACTAGTGTTTCTGTTTCCAGACGCTTGTTGGGCTGTGTAATGTATTAATAACATAAAAGTAGATTAATATTGTAGATACATTTTTTTTCGCATTACTACATGTGTGACATAATTTAGAGATTGAATAGTATGATTTCGACCTTACGTCCTAACCTCTTTCATTATATTAATATAACTTTCTAAGAATACTTATGATACAGAACACTTAACTTTAGTTTACCTTTAAAAATGGACATCATAGACTCACAGCCGATGATATCAGAAGATTATCCATTTCATCATATGTTGATATTGTTGACACTTGATTATACAATTTGTTTAAGAAACTCGCGTGCAGCATTCATGCGCTGATGAGTTACGAGACTGACACATCCCCTCGACATATCTATACATAAGTGCATATGTGTACATGTACGTACATACAGTCACGAAATATTCTCAAAAAGGTGCGGACGTCACAGTTGAAGCAACGGCGTTTTCTGTTATCTTATATCGTGACTTTAAATTAAAGTCATATATTATTCATGCATATATTATGCATATATTATTCATATATTATTATCCATTGATTCAAAGAAAATCTCTTAATAGCAAACGCTTGCTAAAGACAGTTGTGTAAAGTCATAGATTTCATCACAGTATTCCTTCTCTGAGTGTAGGGGGCTCCACCCCCTGCACGCTTTACACGCCAACCCTCAAACTTTAATAAAATATTTTTAAGATAGGATTAACAATTCAGTAAATACTGCATTCATGTAGTTTGTCAGGTGTTTGGGCTCAAATAAAGGCCGTGGTAAGGTGTTGATTTCAGCTGTGATGATAAAAGATCTGGTAATTGCTTGGGCGGTGCAGCCGATGTACTCGGTAGTGAGGACGTCTGGTGGTCTACGTTCTGAGCGTCTTAGATAGATAGATAGATAGATAGATAGATAGATAGATAGATAGATAGATAGATAGATGGATGGATCGATAGATAGATAGATAGATAGATAGCTAGATAGATATATAGATAGCTAGATAGATATATAGATGATAGATAGATAGATAGATAGATAGATAGATAGATAGATAGATAGATAGATAGATAGATAGATAGATAGATAGATAGATAGATAGATAGATGGATAGATGGATAGATGGATGGATGGATGGATGGATAGATGGATAGATGGATGGACAGATGGATAGATAGATAGATAGATAGATAGAGAGATAAAATAATAGAAAGAGAAAGAGGGAGAGAGAACTACGGGCGGTCGCTATTGCGCAATAGTCGGGAATCTGAGGTGAGAAAAGAGGAGAGAAGAAGGTACTTGACGCTTTGTTAGATGTAAAATTGTACATCAGTACTTGTGCATATATATGCATGCTCGTGAATATTAGTGAAAACAAACAGACGATGCCCTGTGTTAATCTTATGGGATTCTGGCAACCAATCAGCTACTGTCCCGCATTCTGCCGCTCACTCCCTTGAAGCTCACTAGTGAATATGTGCGTGATGTTAGCGATCAAATGGAAGAGGCGATAAATTCGTTTCTTTTGCCGGCTTAGTTTTTAATTTTTTCATAAGTTTGGAATAGTCTTCAATTACTCGCAAATTCTATACAAGAATAAGATCCTGTTAAAAATTTTTACAAGTACCTATGAAAATATTAAAACGACACTTGTTAAAATTTATACTTTTTTCAAGGTGTAAGGTACTATTTAACTTCTTATTAAATTATCTTATGTGGTAAAACATAAAAAATGAGCTTGCAAAAGAGAACATGTTGCAATAAAATCTTCTTACGTAAGTATTGAAATAATCGAAGGGGTCGAAGTCCTGCTGATCATCGTCGACAGCTGATGGAGGACAGGGGTAGAACGCTTGTGAGGGTCTATTAAAATTTGGTAAAAATTTATTTATTTTTCGCTAGTACCGTGTAAAATAATGAGTGGTAAAAAAATAAATGACAATTTTGATTCAAAGAAATCGATTCTCTGACTGTGAGAATCGATTCCTTCGATTTTAATCGGTTCCATAGTTGGAAATTAAATTTTCTACACGTATCATTTTTTTTAATTCAAATAATGTCAAAACTTATTAAATAAGAGTAATACAGTCATTAACTTATCAATAAGCCGTCAACACATTAATATTTCCGCACCAATCCTCAGTAAATTCAGTAAATTCATAATTCAATAACTTTTTACAAATAAATTACATAATTTAAAACAAATTTATTTTTAGAAATACTTAAATCATTAATTAATTTGATACACCTGAAAATGAAGTCACATTACTTAAGCATCTAGCAACAGAATCTTAAAAGAGCGGTTTGTAGGGTTTTTTTCTAAAACTAGAATTGTAAAGTAAAGAGGAACACTAGGAGAAAAGATATTTGCGGACTATACGCTAGGTAACTACTGCTGACAGCGACATCGATCGGCAGAATTATTCAATAGAAAGGTGAGTCAAGCTTGTGTGGTATCGCATAACCGTGTAAAACGTGTTGCTTTGTTTTCAAGTTTTACGTGATTATAAGGTACTATGAGGCACATGAATGTTTGTAACAGCAAAATTAGGTATTCAAGAAGTAAAAACAACAGTGTTTCGAAAATAGAGTTTCTTTATAAAACTGAAATCATGTGCAATGGACGGCTGAGCAGAGCTGATTTACGCTCATAAGAGCGAAAAAGAGGGACGAGCAGAACTGATCTCTCTCCTCTTTTGTGCTCTCATGGGCTTGGATAGGACGTCTGTTCCATATGATCTTAGTTTTAATCATAATCTCCCTTTTCGAATCACTATTGTTATTACTTCTTAAATACCTAATTTTGCTGTTACAAACATTCATGTGTCTCATAGTATCTTATAATTACGTAAAACTTGAAAACAAAACAGCACTTTTTACACGGTTATGCCATACCTCACATGCTTGACTCGCCTCCCTAATGAAACATATCCACTAGGTGGCACGGGCACTTCGTGCCAGAGTTACCTAGCGTATAGAATAACGATAAATCCGCGCTCGTAGTGTGACTTATGTGTCTACGCTATAGCTCTTTACACTTAACCTTACCTATTTTAACTCGTCACTTTAGTGCAGGGACACTCAACGTGCGTAGCCGCCCCACAGTGGGCCAGAAAGCATCCCACGAATTTTCACACAATTCATCTGGTTTTGAGTTTATTTGGTTCCTCAGATGATAGACTACGAGGATTTAATTCCCTCACGGACGAAAAACTTTGTAATATATATGTGTATGTGTTGTAAATTTCTATAGTCCGATTACTCAGGCTACATAAAAACGTAAAAATCAATCGATTTGTACTAAATTTGGTGCACAGGGATTTTCAGAGTCACTGAATATGAATTTGAGGTCCAATTTGCCAAAACCAAGATGGTAAACCCAAGATGGCATCCAAAATTCTCGAAAATCAACTGATTTGTACAAAATTTAGCATACAGGGGTTTTTGTGGTCGCTGATTACGAATGTAAGGTTTGATGTGCTATAACCAAAATCGTGGATCAAAATAGCAGCCGAATTTTTCGGAAATCAACCAATTTACACCAATATGACGAAATTTAATTTACTTTCGTCAAAAAAGTCCAAACATCGGCCGAAATTCATTCTATCCATGAATATCGCAGCTCATCTATCTGGTTTTAGGCTACTTGTTCATGAGATCATAGCCCAAAAGGATCTAACTCCTTTAGAGATGGAAAAATTTGTAATGTATATATGTATTTATTTACATGTATATATATCTACCTAGATTATACAGTTGTTTTGGGGGGGCTGTCCACACATTGCCCCCCATCCCCCCACCGTTTTGCCTGCCGACTACTTTTGACAGCCCTCCCACGAAATAAGGTAGAAATCGTCTTTCTTGTCCGTGATTTGAATCATTTAAAAAACAACCTAAGTCCCCCCCCCCCCCCCCCCCCCCCCCACCTCTCCCCC
The DNA here is from genome assembly GCA_030522625.1 of Copidosoma aretas. Lineage (NCBI taxonomy): Eukaryota > Metazoa > Arthropoda > Insecta > Hymenoptera > Encyrtidae > Copidosoma > Copidosoma aretas. The sequence continues at coordinate 25 of JAPYYV010012342.1, read as the reverse complement.
CCCCCCCCCCCCCCCCCCCCCCGTC
>JAPYYV010012341.1:0-25905 GCA_030522625.1 Copidosoma aretas | reverse complement strand
TCAGAGGAGGCCCCGTCCCGGTGGTCCGGACCCTGCTCACCGAGTGCACGCTCGACGCCGAGGCCGTCAATCTAAAGGGCCGCAACCCACTGCACGAGCTCGCGAGGTACGGCCGGGACAACGCCGCCACGATCTGCGAGCTGTTTTTCGAGTGCATGCCGCAGTATCCCCTCAACAATGCAGGTATCGGGGTTGCGACTTGTATTCACTTACTACCTATTTCCGTCACTACAGTGTTAATGTTCATTTTGAACGATTGACAAGCATATTTTTTTTTTTTTTCCTACCGACTAGATCTCGATGGAAACACGCCTCTCTTGATCGGGTACATGAAGGGAAACGGCAATTTGTGCCGGACTCTCGTCAAGTTCGGCGCATGCCTAGGATCCATGAACAAAGAGGGTATAACGATATTCAATTATCAAGTTGCGACGAAGCAGCTGCTTTACAGACTGTTGGAATCCTTGACTCAAGAAGCACCGTGGGCAGATAAAGATCTATGCCTGGAGTGTGGCACGAAATTTTCTCTGACCATGCGGAAACATCATTGGTAGGTCCATATTTGTCCCTTTTGATTAGAGTTCTTTCAAATAAATTGAAATTTTTCTAGTCGTCACTGTGGAAGGATACTGTGCAGTAAGTGCTCAGGCCAAGATGTTCCAATATTGAAATTCGGACTGAACAAGCCCGTCAGAGTGTGTGCCGTTTGTTTCGACGTCCTTCAAATCGGCGTGGACTAAGACTGCACGTCATTCCTGTTGATTATTGAATCAATTATTTGCTAACAATTTTACATAATAATGTGTAAGATTAAAATTTTTAACCATATTATTAAAGTTATATAAAATTTATCGATATGTTCCCGTGTATTGTCAACCCAAGATTTTTATTTTACTTTTTTATACATTTACAATTTAAAAAGACTAAAAATTCATACAAACAAGCATGTTACTTATTTATTACTTGTGCTACAACTGTCATCCTCACATACGTCGTCAACATGATAATCACTGATTTCCTTATTTCCCATTTTATCTTCCCACTCGATTTCTGCTTCTAACTTTGCCTCATTAATGGGTAAAGCTTTCATTTTGCGTTTCTGATCTGACAAGCGCTTTCTGATAAAAGTTTCGATTTTTAGATCTTCCTTGTTGGATGATAAAAAGTTAACTACTATATTGGAGGGTTCTTCTGTTGGTATTTGGCTGCCTTGTGGAAATTCTGGCAAATTCAACTTTTTCTTTTCTTCAGCAACTTTAATTTTGCTCAAAGACGTTTTGACCTGTTTGAAACATCAAAATTTTCATTTATTAACTTTCAATAACGTGATAAAATAATACCAACCTTTGCTAAAACGTAACTATGGTCAAAGCCCATAACGTTTTGTCTCATCTCTGGAACTTGAATCTCATTAGCATCGTCTTCTTCTTCTTCCTCCTCCTCCTCCTCTTCATTTTCTTTGGCACTGTCAGTATTACTACTTTGTTTCCTTAATTCCTCAATTTGTTGCTTTACCTTTTCAGATAAAGTAGTTTTAAGGATTGGTGTCCTATCGATAGGCATTATATGAGCTGTTGGCTCAAAATCATCTCCAAAATCCACTGTTCTCAATCTATCCTCCACTTCTTTGGCTCTGTTGTAAAGTTTATTCCTAACAAAATTCACAGGAGGAACTTGACCGATAACTCTTAGCTGAGACAATTCATGTTGCAAATGACCAGCAGCTACATTTAGAACTTGATCTGTTGTAACACTTGCATCTTTATCGTTTTGAGCAATCCAATATACATTAATAACACTAAAGTCAGGAGCAACATCTACGTGAGTCACCTCAATCCCTCGGCCCAATAAACTTGGAGCAACCTCTCCAGTTGCCATTAAATCAGTTATGTGCCTCATAAAAATTTTATTTAGCACTGTTGTTCTTCTGGATCTATAAGTTTTGGGTTTATTAAAAACACTTGGTACAATCATGTTGATAAAGGCACTCTTCGTTTTATTATTGCGAATTCTAAAATAAATTTTTTTTTACATTTGAATGAATGTTAAGCATTATTAATAAATATCGGATCCATACCAAAAATTTAAACTTACTTTTTCGGTACATCGAAATTCATGACTTTGTTTATAATCCTTCCCAACTGGGAGTGCAACCTCACGCTGGTACACAGACATCTGATCTGCCTATGCATCATGTCTCATCGAATTTTAAAACATGAAAGTCCAAGAAATGACATGAAGACTGTGAAAGTTTAATGAAAAATAGTATTAAACCAAGTATCGGAAAATTAAGAACGTAGATTAACAAACAAGTACAGTAATGCAATCGACTCAACCTTTTAAACTTCTCTCTGCTATTAGACTTTTTTACTGTATACTTGATCAATCTGTCACATTTCACGTATTATCACTAGGAATACACTTCATTATTCTCTGTAAATACTAACTAACCCAAATATCTAAATTTATTTTCTTCACACCCACAACAATCAGCAACACGTGCACAAAACAGCAAGGTACAGCAAACGAAAACAAAAACAAACTGAAGATGACATGCACGCATTGCGCACACAAAAACACGGCTGGAGCAGAAGGAATTTAGGTCTCACACCCCGCAGTCCCACCATACCGGCCGCCGCGGTAAAATCAAATATTGTAAGGGGTAGACAATCATATACATGGTATGGGATTGCGGAAGCTAAATTTTGTTCGGTCGACCGATAACTGTGAGTAAATTTTGTCCCAGGTGTTTAAAATTATTTGAAGAAAAAAAAATAATCTACAAAAAAACTATTTCAGTCAATCTCTACATCGACGAAACAACCGCAAGTATGTAAAATACAATGGGGAATGATCGATCCCGATCTCTCCGATTCTTGGAATCTCTCCAGGTCTCCACCATAGGCGGCTGCCGAGACTGCTTATAGATTTTTCAACAACAGCAAAGTGTACTTTTTATATGCGCCACAAACCTTTTGCCGATCTTTGCTTTGATCATGCACCATCAGCAGCAGAGCATCCCCCGATGATGATGATGCTGATCATTATGGCTTCTCTCGATCTCCACAGTCCACACCCTCAAGTAACTTCGATTTTCCGAACTCTTCCGCGACTCCCGCGACTATAGTGCGCGCGTCGGGTCCAATCTCGCGAGGGCCAATCAGCGGCGAGGCGGGAACGCGCGGCAAGCAGCGCGCGCTCTTTTCTTTTTTGGGCCTTTTTGGCGGCTCGGCTGTCGTCTGTCGTTCGCGAGAGAGATCCTTCAGGGCGTAAAACTTTGCGCTCGTGTTATTGCTGCGAAAAACTTTGTTTTCCCGGTGAAAGTGATCAATCTGGCAGTTTCGTTTTGACGATACTCAAACTGTTTGCTCTCAAGAGAGCCTCGGGGAAATAAGTGTGCTGTGCTGTTCTTTCAGGGCGCGGATCGAAGCTCGAACGGGGGGAGGGGGGGGGAGGCGCGCGAGCAAGGTTGTGACGCCCCCGCGCACTCTTCTTCGTGCACAGAAAAAGAAACATATCTCAAAGACTAGATAAGAGAGCGGCGGAGACGTGCGTAGTTGGAGCCGCACTGACTGTATAGACACTGGAATAAAAAAGAAGAAAAAAAGGTAAGTGTATAATAATGAAACAAGCCCGCCAAGCTGGTCGCAGATACACGAAGATGGCGATGCCGAGATTGCCGAGGCCGAGAGTTTCCCGCGCAAAGTTCAGAGCCTCGGGCTGCAGTGGAGCGCGATAAAACAACAATTACGTATATCAGCACAATACTTACACAAATAAAAAACAGCCCTCGTCGGCGGGACTAGAGATTCAGGTCCTTCAGGGGCTCTTTTCGCGCTCTTTGCCAGAGTGAAAGCAACTCCGCGCAAGAGAGCGCCGAATTTATATTTTTTTGCGTGCTTAGTATATGTACAAGTAATTGCAAGTCTTACTTTTTTTATTGCAGTTCAAGTGAAAGTTGTGTGTGGGTGTGTTTTGTGTTGTTTGGTTCCCAGTTAAGCTGGATACAAACAACGAGGACGAGGAAAACAGCCGCGCCAAGATGGGCCGGTCCGACGACGTCGAGGACTCGACGTTCGTTAAGCACCAGGACTTGTGCCAGAAGCTCAACATGGACGCCAGCGCGGCCAACGAAGCCTGGACCTCCTACGAGAACATAAGGCAGCACTACACCCTAGAGGTTTGTTGTTTTCTTTTCATTTTTTATGTTGACTCGTCGCCTCTTCTTTCTGTCCTTAACAAGTGAGTCATACTGACAGATGTAGTTGTTTTTGTTTTCTTTTTTTTCTTCGATCCTCGTTCTATTTTTGTGTTCTTTTGCACTATTACTGTGCAATTTTATACAATTTTTACCAGTGCATACGAAATTTCCATTCTTATACCGAATTTTATTTTCACAAACTCTTCTAACAATTGAACATTGAATTTCGCTTCAAAGGGTGACCAACTGCACTGGATCGGGTGCGCTCTTTACGTAGCCTGTCGCAAAGCGACTACACCCACTGTGGGAAAAACTGGGACCAATATTCAGGGGAACTGCGTTTCCCTGACAAGGCTTCTCAGACTCTGCAATCTGCCTCTGATAGAGTTTTTCTCGAAGAGTAAAGCATGGGCAGATATGTGCAACATGCCCAAAGATTTTGGAGCCAGGATAGACACCCTCCAAAGCAACTTTGCTGTGTCTTCGGTGATATTTCAAAAGTACCAGCCAATTTTCAAAGACATTTTTAAAAATCCAGCTGAGGATTTGGGCAGGCCTGTTAGAATGAGAAGACACAAGGCTGTACCTTGCACTCCCACCAGACTCTTTGAATTCTGCTGGTCACTTTTCATTTGCATCAAAAGTGGAATTTCAACCATTTCAGATGATCTGGTCAATTCGTATCATCTGCTAATGGTTTGCTGTGATCTTATGTACAGCAATGCTTTGTTGAGTAATCGAAAGGATTTACTGAACCCTGAATTTTCTGGTCAGTAGAATGAAGAATAAGGTTTCTGTCTTGTACAATTTGCAATTTAATTAATTTTTTATCTTCCTTCCGTATTTTAGGACTACCAGATGATTTCAAAGATGAGAATTTTACTCCACCAGAAACTGCTAACTGCATTGTCAGCTTACTTTGCGATCGTCACAATGCCCTTGCTGTTGAAGCTATGAGCATTAAAGAATACTCTTTAAAACGCTACATGAATAAGTTGTTCAATGAAAAAGTTATTAGAGGTGATCAGTCCAATTTTTCTGGAATCCTAGAACCTTTGAATTTCGATGGGAACAACAAGGCAATCAACAAAGCTTATGAACAACATGTCCTTAGCCATGGAGACCTTGATGAAAGAATATTTTTAGGTAAGGCATTTATTTTATTTTTTTTGCATTTAAACCATGTTAATGGCTGTTCAAAGTGTAACAGTTGTATTCATTTGAAAGAGACCATTGGTTGTACCTATAGCTTGAACATTTTTAATAGTTCTAGGCATTATTTTGGTTTATATTTTTCATAAAACTATCAAATATTTTGGCCTTACAATTTATATTTATTTTACTCGGCTCAATTTATTTGCTTTATTTTATTTTATTCTTTTGTTGTTATTTTTATTCTCCTTTTCCATCAATTTCATTTTTTGCTGCTAACCAATGTGTGAACCTGCTTTGCCATCTCTTAAAAAATTCAGCCGAGTGGAGAAGAATAAGATTAGATGGTTTATCACGTGCACCACTTAATGACGAAGAAATAGATTGGTGTATTACAAAAGGTGGGTTTGTTTCAAACAAAAAGCGTGCATTCAACAGCGGTGATTAATTCAATGTTTTTGGGGCTACTTTCAATCACCTAATATTTTATTTTAATTGTTTCAACATCCATCAAATCCTTTCTAAAAAAATCGATTGACAGTTACGCATCGCTTTTTTTTTCTTTCTAAAAACAATAATGGAATCGGATTTTTTCAAATATTTAGTTGTCATGGTTACAAACAAAAACTGTTAAATAAGAGACTTGATAAATTTATTACGAGATTCCAAGTAGAAAATCTGTCATTAATTTTCTTCAATTTCTTTGATCGTTTATTTATGTGTATATTTTTTTCAGGGCCAGATTCCATTCACAGTATCGGATCATCACCCTCAAAAATGATCAGCATTAATGACTTCCAAGAGCAATTTCAATCCAAAAAAGAACAATTAGGGACGGTATGTTTTTTTCATTTGTGCATTATGTGTTGAAACTGCAATGATTGAATTTTTTTATTTTGCTTATAGATGCAACATTTGGCACCTCCCACACCTCTAACTGGCCGCAGATACTTGAAAACAAAAGATGTATCTAACGCTGCTCCTACCTCAAACCCAGCGCAAAGCGTTATTCGTCTACAATCACTTCTAGTCGGCTGTCAAACTGCACCGTCCGAGGCTCTTCTTAAAGTATTCAAAAACTGCTCATCGGATACCCAAGTTTTTGTGGAGAGTAAAGTTCAAGAATTGGGAAAATTATTTTGCGATGCATATTCGCCAAAAGTTGCCGATCAAGCAGATAATTCTTTGGATTTTGGCAAGAAGCGTTTGCAATCGTCACAAACATTATTTTATAAAATTTTGGAAATGGTTTTGAACGACGAAATGGCAAAAAAACCAAATTTCGATGTATCGGTTGGTAACATATCTTATCAATCACGTGTTTCGTTTTGTTTTTGCTTATTGGAAAATTTTTTTTAATTCGTTCTCTGTTAATTTCAGACGCTCCTAAAAAATGAAGTTTTTCTCAAGTGTATGTTTGCATGCTGCTGCGAAATCGTCGTCTACTCGTATCAAAACAAGGACAGAACGTTTCCTTGGATTTTGGGAGCTTTAAATTTGGAAGCTTACTGCTTCTACAAAGTTATCGAAGTCATTGTTAAGGTAGCTGTGGATCAGCTGACGCGGGACATGGTCAAGCACTTGAACCGTATCGAGGAAATGATTCTGGAATCTTTGGCATGGAAGTCTGGTGGGCCTTTGTGGCAAGCATTAGAGAACTGTGAAGGTGGTGTGCCATCGTACGAGGACGTAGCTTTGCCAGGCACGTTTGACTTGGTGGATCCCAATACTCCAGGTCAGCCAGTTCTGAGAAAAATCGCTCTAGATCGCGGTGCACACCACAGTGATGTATCACAGAGCCCAATCTCGTCAGCTTCGGAAAGGTTTGTTTCTTAAAGTGTGTATAGAAAAACCTGTAACATAATTCAATACGCTAATATTCGATTTCCTTAGATTTCAGTCACCAGTTCCAGGTCTCGCCAAAAAGCGGCTTTTTGCAGACCCGAAACCAACAACGCAAAGCGTACTGAAAGCTGGTGGGAATCCAAGTCTTATATCTAGACTGAACCTTAATGCTGAGCAGAAGAACAGTACCAGTAGTAATCCAGTGTCAAGTACGCCAATAGCCACCGTGAATCGAGATCAGAGTAAACCTCGTAGAACAGGCTCGCTTGCGCTTTTCTTCCGTAAATTTTACAATCTTACAATTACGCGCATGCAGACCATTTGCAATGCCCTCAATATCACAGAAACTGATCTTAAAAAGAAGATCTGGACGATTTTTGAGTACTCGATTATGGAGAGAACTCACCTGATGAGGGACCGTCATCTGGATCAAATACTCATGTCTGCTGTGTACGTAATATGCAAACTTGGCAAGATCGAGAAGAATACCTTCACAGAGATTATGCGCTGCTACAGAATGCAGCCCCAAGCTGAGTCGCACATATATCGCTCGGTTCTTATTTCTAGAGTACCAAGTAACTCAGAAGCGACGGTTGAAAATGGCACGAGGTAAGAATTGCGGTATACAGCGTTTTCGTATGAAACTTGAGGATGATTTCTTTACGTTGAATATTTTCTCATTCATAGAAATAACACGTCAAGCAATTTGACACCACCTTCTCCATCCGAAATGGCTGCAACTTCGCGTATCTACGGCTCCGACGAACGTGGTGATCTGATCAAATTTTACAACACTGTTTATGTACCAGAAGTGAAAGACTTTGCCAAAAAATTGGGTTTGGCTGAGGGTAGTTTTTCGAACCTTACTCTGAGCCCACTTCCCAAGAGTCGCACAATCAGCAACAATTCACCTGTGCGACGAGTCACGGAAAGTGTGATGACGCGTGTATTGGATCCTAAGGAAATTGTTGCCTCGCCTGCGCCCCAACTTCAATATTGTTTCAGTCGTAGTCCTGCCAAGGTAACTTTAAACTTTACGTCATGCAGAAAATTGCGCTCACCATGCAATTAACATTTAATACGATTTTTTTTAGGACCTGGAGACAATTAACAAAATGGTAACATCAGTCAATGCGAGAAAATGTGTTGGTAAACGCTTGCTCTCTGACGATTTGTCAACGACACAAGTGGAACATGAACCAGATTCAAAGAAATTATCAACCTCGATTTCCAAAAAACTGGAAAATGTCTTAGGAGATCGTCGCACGCAAAATCAGTAATGTTTTTCCGTACTACGACTTTTGCATTACTTGTTTTTAAATTTATTATGCAGAACGAATAACGTTTATATTTTCATACTATAGCTTTAAGGTCGTGTGTTTTAGCAGACCTTGAAACACCAATGATACCTACTTGTTTTGACGATCACGCAAAAAAAGTTTAATTTAGGGCTAAGTTAGTGTTAAAAAAAAATTGTTTCAAACGATCTCTTTCGCTGAATGATTTGATGATTATACATTTTTGTGCATTCAACGGTTAAGAAATCTTAAGTTTCGCGAATTGTGTAGCTAAAATGATTGTCATAATGTGATTTATCTTTAAAAAATCTTTTAAGATTATAAAATTTTTTTAGATGTTAAGGCGAATCTCGCACTCTCGTGACTGATTGAAAAGCATAGTGCGGGCGTTTCTCATATGACTCGTGATATTAGACAAAACTTTCATTGGCACATTAAGAGACGTTATATGAAAAAATTGTATTGTCCAAGCTTAGTTATAAAGACTATAAACTAAGAACGATCAGGTAGTGAGATCAGGTTTATCTTAGTTATCGCAAACTTTATTATTAAACAGAGTGTCATAAGCAGCTATGACTTATTATTTTAAAAAATATCTGCAATAGCGAATATAAACTTTTTTTGTTAAGTATTTATCCACCGGTATCCATTAGTCATTAGTGTTCCTTAAGATTTGACAAGTAAACAGATGAGGTGAGCTTGGTGTTTCAGCTTACCGTGAAGCCTTTTAATATTCTTACGTACATTTCAGTTTTAATATTTCTACAGCATTAGACGTAAGTCTATTGTTTTTGGATTTAAGATATTAAAAAAAAACAACAAAAAACTAGGAAAAGAAAAATTTTAAGGTGACTTGTCAAAAATATTATTGATTAAAGCTATAACTGTCAATAACATTCTCTAGCTGCTATTTTTACCTGTATTTCAGTTGTATTTTTCAATATTTAAAAAAATTTACATACGTAAATGAATGTTAGAAACTTTGTTGTTTGTAATAGAAATATCGAATCGAACTGACAAAAAATACTTGATAATTATTTTTTGGAAAATCTAACTTATCTTGCTTGTAGAAAAGATTAATATTTAAGTTAATAAAAAATGATTCATGATTCAAAGTGAAAGAGAGAATGTGCCAAAGTTTGCTTCAAGTTTTTTTTTGTTAAAATTGTTTCGTGTTTTTGAAGTTATTTAGCATAATGAACTCTTCATCATATAACAAGCATATTAACTTATATTAAGACATTCGTAGGTTTTAGGTCATACAAATTTATAGCATCTAAAGAAACTGATTTGTTACATTATTCCCTATAAAATATTCAAACGAAATCAGATATATGATTTATACTCTTGGACCAGTTGGTATGTGAGGATCTTTATTATTTTTTGTTCTGTTGAATTTCCTGCAGCACTTGTAGAGTTGATGTGTTATCTTTTACATTTAAAGTACAACATATGAAGGACAATTATTATGAATTATGTTCGGTTTTTAAGCATAGTAAAATATTTTCCTGCGTGCACGTGTATGTAATTGTTATATTTTGTAAGTTTGTGCACCATAAATTATTTACTGACTAACTTTTTATTGGGATGAAATAAATTTTTGCTTGTAAATATATGTATACAGTATGCAACATAGCGGGACTTGTGTGCTTTTTTTTTTTTTAAGTATTAAATACGCTTACGTGGATATAATAGTCTCTATATCTACGTTTACGTGTATATTAAGACCTTATATGTACGTATTTACGTATATTTGGTGCGAATAGACACTACGTATTAAATAACCTATCCTCCCCTCATGATAACAGAAAAAGGTTAAAACTAAAACATAAAGGACAAAGTAAAGTAAATTGGCATGCGTGTGTTTTATTTGAATCCAACAATCATGTCATTTAGTTCATTTAAAGTTATGCCCAAATGAATAATTGATTCTCAATAAATAATTGGAATAAATTTGTATGGAAATTACACTAGACTTCAAGGTATAACTATTATTTATTACTCGATCACGTATATTATTGTACCATTGACTCGGCAAACTTACTGTTACTGTTGTCACTTCTTACTGCCATCGATCAAATCTATTTACAAGCAAGCAAGAGGACAGTTGATTCGATAATATTAAGATGATATTAATAAGAAAGATCTAATCGTGGTAGTTTCATTATCTTGTTTGACCGTCAAACGAGCCGCAGCTTATTTAAGATGCTTGAAGAGGGTTTTGGCAGCGCAGTGGTCAATGCAGCTCATAAAGTCAATAACCTCTTCGGCGCAGGTCTCCGCCGTCTGGCTTCTGGAATTGACGCGGTCGGTGCAGGTGTCGAGCATCTCTTTGGCCTTGGAGCACTCTTTGGTGCTCGTGCACTTTTCCTAGAACCAAAACAGCATCACTTTGAGTAATCGGCAAGCAAGTGTCACTGTCACTTTCTATAATCTCGGACGTGTGGCAAGAGAGCCTGAGACGCCGTTGGGAAAAAGCAATTGGGGACGACGTAAAGCAATAGAGAAAAATGTTGAATCTTCAGAAAACGCAACGATCGAAAGGGGGATGTTTATTTAAAAAAACCATTACGTAATGGAATTGTTTGTGGCAGCGCAACACTTACTCGCAGCACCGTCTGCGGGTCGACGAGCTCTGCCTCCTCTTCCTCGGCCTTGACGGTCGGCGCAAAACGCTCGGCTAACGATTCAAAGAACGACGACATTGTCACGGCACTTTGTTTTGACGCTTGACTTTTTACTCGGGGCAATCGCTAATTTGCGAAAAATGTTTTACTGTGCTTTCTCTCCCCCCGGAAAGCTCTTTTTTCGCAAATGCAGCCTCGCTCACGACGCTCACTCGCTGTGGCGCTCACGCACATAATCACATATACACAACACTGCACGTGTGGTTGATAGCAGACAAGAAACCAGGAGCAACTAGCACTTATCCGCATTTTTTTTTTTTGACGCCCAACCGGCCCAGCGAATCGCTGCTAATTTTTTTCATGCCAACTTCCACGAAGTTGTACTAATCATTTGGTGGAATTGGTGAGTCCTTTCTCAAAAACGTTTCAAAATTCTTAAAATAAATGCGAGGAGAAAGAGAGAGCTATAGGTTCCGGATTTTTCTCACATGCAAACTTTGGCGCGAAATTTGAAAACTGAACTTTCGATAAAACTTTTTTCTCTCCGGTCGATTGAAGTGGGGAATATGCGATTTTTTTCCATTCATCAACAGTTTAAGTATTCGTCGCGTTAAAGTTTGCAGGGGAGTTGCTGCTGGCGAACCGGTATACAAACAACCACGCCTTCTGTAATTTCTTAAAATTTTATTCTAAATGTAATGCATACGGGATGCGAATAAACTCTTGTAATATTGATACGGCATTTGTGTATTGTATAACAGAAGCGGCATCGCCATTCCCTACACCGATAAACCCACTAAAAGTATCGAAAACCGTAAGAAAGTGCGACTGTACCATTTAAACGCGAAATTTCGACTGAAGAGCATATTTTGGGGGTTAAAGAGCCATGCTATCAGAAAGTTCGTTTCAAAATGAAGAAAATGAAAAAAAAAAACTATAAATACATATATACATATTCGAACATTCAATAGCCAAGATTAAAATATAAAAATTATAAAAATTCGGGACTAAAATACAACTTGTTCTCATTTCTCATCTTTTACGAAAACTGCTTGTGTTGGATGTGAAACGAGCACTGTTCGTCTGTCTCCATGATGATTTTGATCTAGGCTGCAAATCTCGTGTTAGGAGTTTCATAAATTTCCGTCAAGTCCAAAATAAAAACATGATTCGGGAGATCAGAATTACGTCATATGTGATTCATTATTCCTGATTAAACCGGGTTATTCTTTACAAATGTTTTTACTTCCTATTCTGCAACCGAGAGTCTTCGGGACTTTCTTTTTCTGGCAGACCAGCGCTGGTCTAGAAGCGCTACTAACCCCTCCGAAGCCTATTCGTTGGTTCTTCATCCAGGTGTAGCTCTCCTTCCTATTCCGATGGGTCCTTCCTTCCATATTCTAATATTTTTATATACAGAGGCCGCGAAGCAGAAAAACACAAAGATATTGCAGAAACGTCCTGAGCACGGTGGTGCATATGTACCTGCATATGCAGCGAAAAGCGTAGAGACTTAAATGTCAACTCTGCCAAGACTTCCGGAGCGCGCTGGCGCATATACATTTTACACGGTTTGGCGTGCGTGGAGACGAACATGTGAAAACCGCGGGGCAGATACTTATAACTTGAGCGCGGCAGCGCATGTACTATAGGTCTGTGGGTCAGAATCCCTGTCAGATCCGCGAGGAAGATCGAAGATGAATCCTAAGCGCGGCAGCGCATGAACTAGGTCTGCGGGGCAAACCACATCTGCCGGGCAGAAAAACATCCCAAGCGCGGCGGCGCATGTACTAGGTTTGCGGGGCAGAACCTATGTAAGTTTGATCAGCGAGGAAGATGAATCCTGAGCGCGGTAGCGCATGCACTAAATCTGCGGAGCAGAACCACATCTGCTGGTCGGATGCGTGGTCTCCAAATTTCCTGTGTAGTGTACTCACGTGCTTGGTCCGCTTAAATAATCTTATCGTCCTCTTCCCAGAAAAAATTCCAGCCAATTTACCTCTCGTTCTGATGGTGGAACCTACTAATCTCTGGTGGAACTTCATTCTCTGAACGTGTGACCTCACCGGCAGTGATCGTATTGTCAGTGGAATTTAACGGATTTAACATTGAACTCTATAGTCTGTGCTAGTGGAATTCCAGTTCCACAATGTTCCACTGACAATGCGATCACTGCTCAGTGATGCTCACCGGGCGCCAAAAAAGGAATGTAGCAGCAGACCAGGGGCCCGATCGATCACTTCGATAGACGCGATACGGTTCGAGATTGACCGTCATCCTATCCGCACGCGGCTGGGCGGGGGGGATTTTTGTTATATTTTTGTCACACTTTTGTATACACCCTTAGGTAATGTGACGGTCAAACTCGAACCCAATTGCTCGAAGTGCTCGATCGGGCCCCAGCAAGGGTCTTGTTTCGGTCTTTGATAATCGAAATAGCCTTCGAGATTGACCGTCATCCTACCCGCGCGGGGCAGGCGGGCAGGGCGACCGCGAGGACGCCTTTGTTACATTTTTGTCACTTTTTAGTATGCATGTGACAGTCAATCTCGAATGGTCTTCGATAATCACTGAGCCACTGTAGCTCGGTCCGTTTAGATGGAATCTGCAGAGTTGCAGAGTTGCAGACTCGCGTTACAACGAGGCTGTGACACTCGAGTGTCGCGCCTATGTGAACAGAACAGCCTCATGGTCTGCTGAGTATAAACTAAGAGCTGACCGCAAATTTTCCGGAGTATAACCGACCCAGTAGTGATTTTAAGGGTTGGTGTATTTCAATGCAAGGATAACAATTGTACTGTATTGTTGGGTCCAAATCCAAAGAGTTTTTGCAATAAATCAATGATTCAATGTAAACAACCAGTTACCGACGCACACAGCAACACTGCAGAAAACGATTAAACGAATGAAACTGCTACGTGCTGTTGATAAGGTAGAGGATGTCTGCGGACCTATGCAAGTAATACCTCTGTACTCTCTGTAGTAATCTACCTGCTAGCAAAATAAAGTAGGTATATGCAGCAGACGACTTCATTTATTTCAATGTACACGAACAGCTGCCACACATGTTTTTACAATCGTTTATATTTGATATCTGTGTAACTGTTTAATTAGATAATGAAGTGCTTTTTATGTAAATCTGAGGAAAACAATCTTATAAAGTTTAATCAAGCTTCATTTGACAAATGTGCATTGGTTTCAAAATTAAGGAAAGTGAAAAATTTTAAGTACAGCGATGTTACTATACCTATGTGTAAAGATGAAGCTGCATACCACAGTCAATGTAAAAAAGTTTTTATTTACATTCAAAAGGCGTACAGGGCTCAATTTAACAAATTCGCTGAAGCTCAGGTAAGCGGTATACATTTTTATTTAAATTTGTTTGTACAGGAGCTTCGTATTCGACAGTTCGTATGACTTTTTTTTTGTAAATAATGGTCACATCAATAAACTAAAAGCGAGGCAACTAAACGCACTGGGTTATCAGCTATTATCTAGTGCGGTATAAATGATCATCAATTAAAACGCTAGGAAATTGAGGGCTCTCAGTCACCTGGTATTAGTGCTTTCGTTATTCACAATAATGTAATAATTAAAACGCGAAGAAATTGAGCGCGCTGGATCACCTGTAATTAGATCTTCTGCTATGAATAATGTTATTGATGATTGATTGTAATGTTATTGATTGTATTTTTATAGTAATTTATTTACCTACTATATAATCTACTCGCTGTCCCCGGGTTACTGGGTTAAAAACCTTGGGATTTAGGTTATGTTATTATTTTTATAGTAATTTACTTAATCACTATATTATTTACTTGCTGTCTCTCGGTTTACTGGGTTGAAAAGCTTGGGATTTAAGTCATTTTGTTATTTTTATAGTAATTTATTTACTTACTATACTATTTACTTGCTGTCCCCCCGGGTTACCGGGTTAAAAAGCTTGGGATAGAGGTTATGCTGGTACTTAATCAACAATTTATTCCATCATTGTATTATGAATCTCGCTGTCTCCCGGCTTACTGGGTTAAAAAGCTTGGGATTTAGACTATGTTGTTATTATTATAAAGATTTATTTTTTAAATATATTATATACTCGCTGTCTCCTGAGTTACTGGGTTAAGAAGCTTGGGATTTAGGTTATGTTGTTATTTTTTATCGTAATTTATTTACCTGCTCTATAATCTACTCGCTGTCCCCGGGTTACTGGGTTAAAAAGCTTGGGATTTAGGTTATGTTTTTGTTTAATCAATAATTTATTTACCTGTTGTATTAATTATTCGCTGTCCACCGGGTTACTGGGTTAAAAAGCTTGGGATCAAGGTCATTTTGTTATTTTTAAGTACTCCCTCAGCTTGATTTCTTGACACAGATATCTATAAGTATATTTTAATGTTTGCGATAAATAAATATGTTATTAAACATCTACAACAAATTACACATGCAATGAATTTGTCACAAACTAGTAAAAAAAAAGAAAAGACATGTGAAAATGTACAGTAACGTAGACCATGACTTGAGATAAGGTTTATTTATGAGGCAGTTATGCATATTTACTATTCAATAATTGTCATGCATGGCATACGATTTCAACCAAATAACCTTGAACACTAACTTTCCTTTTATTTTATTTCAATATTATTTGTACTTGAGCCGCACTTGAGCGGTACTTAATTAATTGGATGTATTAAGAACTGAACAATATGTGCGCTCAGTTAATTGGTTTAGAGTGCTTTGTTTTTTAATAGTATTTATTAAAAAGAAATTAATAGTATGCTCACTGAATCAATTAGTTGAAGATGCTTTGTCTTTTTATAGTTTTTATTTCTTATGAAATTTACAGTATCTACCCTGATGAGTTACATGGTTTAAGGGTCTTTGTTATTTTATAGTATTTATTATCAAGAAGAAATTAACAGTATGGGCTGTACGTCACTTGGTTTTTGTTGCTTTGTTATTCAATAGTTTTTTTTCGTTAAGAAATGAACATCATGCAAGCTGTGTCTTTGTGTTTAAGGCGCTTTTTTATTAATTATTAAATTTACAGTAAACGCGATTAATCAATGGTTTTATGGTGCTTTGTCATTTATCAGTTTCTAATTGTCGAGAAATTAGAAGTATGGGCGTTACGGCACTTGGTTCAAGGTGCTGTGTTTTTCAAAAGTATGTATTTATTAATAAATTAATATGATTCGCACGGGGTCCCTTGGTTTCATCTGCTGTTATTTAATAGTATTTATTTATTAAGAAGTCAATACTAGGCGTGCTAAGTCACTTTGTTTGAGCTGCTTTGTAATTTAGTAGTACTAGGGGGCTTCGCCCCCTGCACGCTTCGCGCGCCATATATTTAAATTACTTTTTATTCAATTTTTCAAATTCTTGTTTTTAAATTTTTCCGCTCTCAGCTTGTCTCAACCAATCAGATCAAGAGTTATTCTGTCCACAGTCACGTGTAACTGATTCTTTTAGGAGAGATCGGTTTAAAAAGCTAGGGATGTAGGTGACGTTGCTATTTTAATATTTTGTTTAAGGTGGCTCATCAGAGCACATTTCAAAAATTTTATTATAAATGTTTATTAAAAGATACGAGAAGTGTCACTGAACCTGACAATAATACAGCTAGTACAAAATATGGGATTTTTTTCATATAATATTGTTGTTAAATTTTTTAGATCCCGAAGCTTCAAGAACTATACAATATATTACTTTAATCTGTTTCAATTTACATCTGATTTTTAATTTCTTTGGCTCATTTTCTTCCTTGAACAAATTCATTGAGAGCTGTCACGAAAAAAATTGCAAAAACTTTGATAGGTTTACCAGAAAATTTAGTTGTTTATATAAAAATACGAAAAATAAGTAAAAAAAATGAATTGTCTGGAAAACCTGTCCAGTTTTTTAAAATATTTTACGTGATGACTCCCAATTAATTCGTTCAAGAAAGAGAATGATCCCGAAAGAATGAAAATCAGATGTAAATTGAAAAAGATTTAAGAAATTTGTTGAATTTTTTTTTAAGCTTCGGTATCTGAAAAATTGAACACAAAAATTTCAAGAAAAAAATCGCATGAAATTGGGCACTAGCTATATTATCGTCAGATTAAGTGATACTTCTTATAACTTTCAATAAATATTTGTAATAATACATTCAAAATATGCGCTATATAGGGGTGATGGGCCACCTTAAGTAAAATACCATCAACTCGCTATCCCCTGGGTTACTCGGTTAGAAAGCTTAAGATTTAGGTTATGTCGTTATTATTATAAATATTTATTTAACTAATAATATATTATTTACTCGGGTTACTGGGTTAAGAAGCTTGGGATTTAGGTTATGTTGTTATTTAATCAATAATTTATTCAATTATCACATTATTTACTCGCTATCCCCCGGGTTACTGGGTTAAGAAGCTTGGGATTTAGGTTATGTTGTTATTTAATCGATAATTTATTCCATTATCACCTTATTTAGTCGCTGTCTCCCGGGTTACTGGGTTGAAAAGCTTGGGATTTAGGTTGTTTTGTTATTCTTATAATAATTTATTTGTTACAATATTATTGAATCGCTGTCCCCCCGTTACTGGGTTAAAAAGTTTGGGATTTAGGGAACCTTTTTATTTTTATAATAATTTATTAATTACTGTATTATTTACTCGCTGTCCTCTAGGTTACTCGATTAAAAAGCTTGGGATTTAGGTTGTGTTGTTATTTAATCAATAATTTATTTAATTATTACATTACATTATTTAGTCACTGTTCCCCGGGTTACTGGGTTATAATGCTTGGGGTTTAGGTAATTTGGTTTTAGCGGTTTTGCCCATACAGCGCATTTGAATTTACCGCCTTGTAATTTACTGCGACCTGGAAGGCTGGAACACTGTCGATCGGAGTGTCGATCCCCACAAAACATTTTTTGCATTGACATAATATAAATGGGAAATTGACGACAAATTTCCATCGCCAAGATGTCTGACAGATATCAGTCATCAACTAGACATCATTTCGACAACTGACATATGTCAGACATCTTGGAGATGGAAATTTGTCGTCAATTTCTTATCTACATATGATGTGAGTTGTTTCAATGTTTTGTATCAGCGGAATGGCCGATCAGACTGCTTTTGCAAGTCGAGACGATGGTTTCATCGACTCAATCTCGACTCTCGAAACTCTCGATAGCCTCGATCCCTAAGCAAATGTATATAGCACATAAAATAGCACATAAGTTAGAAAAAGTTGATCTGCCCACAGGCCTGCCCACGAATGGATGATGCGCGCTGGCGATGAACGGCATGGAGAGACATGGACGTGGACATAGCCACCCGCACTCTCATCACCATCACCACCACCATCACCATCGCTCATCCTCCTCGTCCTCCTCCTCGTCGGCACATCACCACACGCAGAGTGGCTCCAGTGCTGGTGCTGGCTCTTCAGCGTCGCATCACCATCACTTGCCGTCGTCATCTCACATCAACAGCAGCTCTCACAATGTCTCTCACAATTCCAACACAGGGTCACATCACCATCGTGATTACCATCACCACCAGCAGCAACAACAACAACACCATACCAAGGAGTTGCAGCACCATCATCCCAAGGAGCTGCAACATCATCATGTCAAGGAATTGCAGCACCATCATCCAAAAGAGTTACAGCATCATACCAAGGAGCTGCAGCACCATAATTCAAAGGAGTTGCAGCACCATCATCCCAAGGAACTACAGCATTACCATCCAAAGGAGCTGCAGCATCACCATCCCAAAGAGCCACAGCATCACCATTATCACCACCATCCCAAGGAGCTGCAGCCTCCAGTACCTAGCAGTAAACGCAATCATGGTCAGTCACATTTGCACAAAGAGCCAGCTGCTGTTGCAGCTGCTACTAGTGTTGGTACTGCTTCTTGTGGTAGCTCTGCCGGTGCAGCCCCATCCACGACGCAAAAGTACAGAAATTTCAAACTCCTGGTGGACCCATTTATCACGAAAGGAGCCATCAAAGTTTATAGATACGACGGTTGTGTTCCCGGTGATCCCACTTACCCAGAAGTTCAGGTGAGAGACCCTCGTTCCCAGTTGACTAGAATATGGACAAGGGTGGAACATCTTGATTTGCCAGTACCTAGGTTCAAGATTGATTTAAATTACTGTGGAGAACCTCCACCGTTGGAAGTTACTTTTTGTCACTTAAATGACAATATTGATAGGACGTTTCTTTCTGATATGGTTCACAAATTCGGTCCAACGGAAGAACTTACAATATATTACCATCCGGTAACTAATAAGCATCTGGGCATAGCTAGAGTTGTGTTTGAGACTACCAAAACTTCTAAAGCATGTGTAGAAAAGTTAAATAATACATCTGTGATGGGCAAAGTATTGAAGGTATTTCTTGATCCTTTTGGAAAAGAGTGTAAAAAACATTTTCATGATTTAACGGAGGAAAAGAAAGTTGAAATAATTCCTGGAAAAAAAGCAAAGGAAGAGCCCAAGACACCGGTCAATGCAATTCCACCAACACCATCTACAAAGGTAAGTAGTCCTTTTTTTTTTGTTTTTCAACAGCCAGACGATTTTTTTTTTTCTGTCACATGCATAACATTTTTAGACTGATGTTGAGCCAAATAAAAGGACACAAACAACCCCTGCCGTTGAAAAAGCCCCAGCTGTAAATACAGATGAAAGAGATGATTACAACAGGCATAATAAGAAGTCAAACGTCGACAAAAGTAGAGACTCTTACGTGGAAAACTCGAGGTTAACAAACAAAGGGAGTTCTTCGTCTTATAGAAGTGATTATCCTACTCCAAGTGTTACAAGTGCTAGTAGCAGTGATTTAGGTTATGGCGCTGGAGCTAGCGATATAAATTACTCGGCTAGCTTCACGCAAAATTCAACACCAGTATACTATTACGGTAATTATCATCACCACCATCACCATCAACCACCACAACAGTCGCATCATGTACCCCCAAACCAGTCAGCCAATTTCATCGGAGGTATGCCTCCAGGAGTGCCTCCGCAACTTCCAGGAGCCCCTGGTGTCTGGTGGCCCAATGCAACTGCACCGGATGCTCGAGGTGCCATTTTTCCACCAAACACATCGTGGCCTCCCCCAACGGCCTTAACATTACCAGACGCCTCCATCGTTGTGATGCCCACGCAACCTGCCAGGGTCACACCGTTAACTTCCGCCAACGAGCTTTCTTCCGTAAACGTAAAGCAACCTGTGGTATCCAAAAAAAAGGATCTGGCTTTTGGAACAGCAATGGACTCTCCGGCAGACTCGGATGCATCGGCTGTACACACACCGACCAAAGATTTGAGGAACGAGTCTCCCGAGGAGTCGCATAAGACTCTAGATCTTGACACAAGGATAGCAATGCTACTGAAAGACAAGGCAGGAGGTATGGCTCCGCCGTTCTTGCAGTTTGGCAGCGACTCCGAAGACGAGAAAAAGTCGATCGCGGAAGAGGAAATGTTGTCCGAGCCGCCGAGTCCTTTCTTGACACACTCCGCCTACGAAGCGTGTTTCCAGAAACAGGTGCAGCGTACCAGAGATAGGCGCAGGGTACGTCAAAACAGCATTAATCAAATACCAAAGTCTGCAGGCGTCGATGAGGATCTCGGTAGCATTATTAGCTCCAGTGAGGATGAATTCCTGTTGGGCAGTTATAGTCCTGCTGCTGCTGCTGCTGATAGTGAAAAAGCTAAAGAGTCAGAACCTTCCAAGGAGCAACCTTCTGCACCATCAAACTTAGATGACGATATGTCTCTGAGTCCGTTGAGTTCTGGTGATGAAAAGATAGAAGAGGTACGGCATTTAATCACTGTTATTTTATTTGTTGTAGAATCTATTGTATTATGTGGCTGCTTTATTTTACCAAGCTTTTTGCTCTCAGTAGTTAATTTATCTCCTTTGCAAGTATGTAGAGCTTTTAAGATTTTTTTTTCAAACTTTCTTTGTTAAAGCAAAATATAATAATCTCTCATCTTTTCATTACAACCTAAGAACACTAATTAATGAAGGACTAAAAAAAAGATTTAAATTGTTTGCTGCATGCCAAAATTTAGTTCCTAACAGTTGAAAACCGTATTTCTACCTTCGATTCGAAGATTGCAACTCACGACGCCGCGAATCAGCTGTATCCAAGTTATCCAGCAATGGCACATCTGACGCATTACCCGACTGCTCCGATAGCTCCAGCGGTGACAGTACATCATCCGGTTTACTCTCAGCCACCTCCCATGCCACAGCAGCAGTGGCCGAGGCCCGGCCAGTATCCCTATCCGTATCCGGGTACTGCAGCAGTTGCAGCTTACTTGCCAAATCAGTATCAATCGGCTGGGGCGACCGCAGGTGTACTCCACGGCGTACCTGCTCCTGGCATTGGTCTGGGACCACCACCACAAAACAGCGGCTATTACCCGAATTTTCAATCGAGGTTGCAAGCAATGGCCAGCCAAAGTATTACCAGGGACAATCCACAGGGTCGAACTATCAACGGTGTGCTTACTCGGGTTGTCGACGAGCTAAAGCAAATTCTGAAAAAGGATTTCAACAAGAAAATGGTGGAAAACACGGCTTTCAAGTTATTCGAGGTTTGGTGGGAAGAGCGGAAGAACACGGAAAAGAAGCCTGCTGTTGGTGGTAGTGCTGCTGCTGCTGCTGCTGCTGCTGCTGCTGCTGCTGCTGCTGCTACTGCTACTGCTGTTTTAGTGCCTGTAGCTGCTCTGACTCCCGAGGTTCCACCTCCCGTCCCGGCGGCCCCTGTAATACCAGCTGCCAAAGAAGAACAAAAGAATATCACGTCGCTCTTCGAGCAGGCTACCGCTCCAATAGGCTTAAATTATGATGGTTTTGGTCTGGGAATCAGGGCTAGTATGCCTAAAATGCCATCTTTCAGGGTAAAATGAAGAGATTTTTTTTTTTAGTTGTATGATTTGATTTTTTTATCTTTATTACTGATTTGCTTGTTTTACTCTCCATAGCGCAAAATCAAAGCTCCAAGTCCAGTTGCAGCTCAGGATGAGGAAGACAGTCGATTGTCCGCTGATGGCCGTGCTAGTGATATCAATAAAGAACTGCTTACCGAGCCTATTGACAGTGAAAGCGATATAGAGTCGGAAGATACTGTTCAGAAAGCCGTAATTAAGAGGCCGATCGCGAATATTCCTAGTACATCACCCTCATCCTCGTCGACTTCAGCATCATCCGATGAAGATCAGAGTACCTCTAGTAGCAGTAGTAGCAGCACGAGCAGTAGTGATTCGTCCAGTTCCAGTGATAGTTCAGATGACGAGGTACATTAAGAAAGAAAAAAATTGTGTCAAGTGATCTATCTGGTGGATTAATGAATTTTTCTTTTACAGTCCGAAGGGAAGTTACCGTTAGCAAAGGACAGTCAAAATCCAGAAATCCTCATGGAATTGGCAATTTTGCGATGTTTAGAATGTCCAACACCTGTGAGAGGTCGTTGCACGCCTATTCCGGATTATGAAGTGATACAGGATGAATTCCCATTAATGGAAGATGACGACGAAGAGACAGACGATGACATTGAAATGTGCGAGTACTTTGCCTCCAAAGCCGAAGAGGCTCAGAAAATAAAGGATGAATTGATAAACAAAGAAAAATTCGAATCTCTGAAAAAAACTGAGGTTCTTCCTCTGCCGTCCACGGAATGGGTAAGTTGGAATAACTCCTTATTCAACTTTAACAATAAAATACATTACATGTGTTTTATTTTTTTTTTGTTTTGCAGTCTGGTCAAGCTGTTGTCACGCCAATTGCAGACGCCTCTGTGAATCAAGAGCCTGCGGCTGCAGTTGTACAAAGAGATGTGAAGAATTTGGAAACTTCAGCGGTAGAGGCTCTTATTTCACTCGCGACTCAGGACAGCAAGCCAATTGCAAGGATTCCTAGCCCAGTCCGTGAACCATCACCTGTCCCTGAATTCAGCATCATTAAGAAATTACAGACTATGTCTGATAGGTATATTACGGATGAACCTATCCTTAAGGAATCGGAGAAAATTGAAATGTTCAGTGAAATTCCGACCTCTGATTCAGAGGAAGAAAGTTTGGAAGTTAAGAGATTAAGGTTGCAAGCAGATGCAGAGGTGCAGGGCAACATCGAAAAGCGTTCGAGTCAATCTCGAGTTTATCTCGAGCACTCGTATTCGATACCTCCTGCATTGCTTGATCAACAGAAGCAACAACAGCAAGTTTTGGCACCTTTACAACAACAACATGCGTCAATGGAAACAGACGATACACATCAAAACGCGAATCAAATTCAAGTTTTGGACAAAATGTCAAACAAGCTAGAGAAGAAAAGAAATAAGCATGCCAAAGTCAGTAACAATGCTGTTCTGGAGACGAATACTGAACGAGAGAAAGAAAACATTCAAATTCTACCGTACAAAAGCATGGTTCCTCCATCAATGCAAGAGTCACAGCCACCGTCTCACCATTATGCTACGCCTATGATCTACAAGGAACGCAATATCCTGTCCGAAATGGAAATACTATACGAGTTTCTGACAAAAGGCATCGACCACGAGGATATTGAGTATCTTCGTCGAAGCTACGAGACTCTTCTTGCCGATGATGCGCAAAGTTATTGGCTAAATGATACCCACTGGGTCGATCATCCAGCCACTAACGTACCTAGTCTGGCGAAAAAGCGGAAAAGAGAAGATTATCGAGTACATGTAACTGGTTGTGCCAGAACCGAGGGTTACTATAAGGTCGATGTTAAAGAAAAAATGAAACATAAGCATCATTATGCCCAGAGCATCCAACGCAACGAAGATATTAGAGATTACTCAGGTTACAGTAGTCGCATGCTAGGTGGATTTGACGGCGGAAATGCTTTAGCAATAAATAGACCGAAAGCTAATTCGAAAGGTCTCACTGGTAAAATGCAAGCGTTATCGCGAGAAGCCAGGAGTAATCAGAGACGTTTGTTAACGGCCTTTGGCATAGATACTGACAGTGACTTACTTAAATTCAATCAACTAAAGGTGTGTTTTAGAAAAGTTAATTCCACAAATTATTTAAATAAAGCTTTCTTGATTTGTAACAATACTATCAATTATTTTTTATAGTTCCGAAAAAAACAATTGAAATTTGCCAAGTCTGGAATTCATGACTGGGGATTGTTCGCTATGGAGCCGATAGCGGCCGATGAAATGGTAATAGAATACGTCGGACAAATGATCAGGCCAATCGTTGCCGATTTGCGTGAAACACAGTATGAAGCTACAGGCATTGGCAGTTCCTATTTGTTCCGTATTGATTTAGATACTATTATCGATGCCACCAAGTGCGGTAATCTCGCTCGTTTTATCAATCATAGTTGTAATGTGAGTATTTCTTTTGATGCGCATGATATTTCACTCTTCATTCTAAAATAAGAACTGGATAAATTATTTTTATCTGATTACAGCCAAATTGCTATGCCAAGGTTATTACGATTGAAAATCAGAAGAAAATTGTGATCTATAGCAAGCAGCCAATTAGTGTAAACGAAGAAATTACTTACGATTACAAATTCCCGTTGGAAGAGGATAAAATTCCTTGTTTATGTGGAGCACCTCAGTGCAGAGGAACTCTTAATTAAGTGAACTGTTGTAAGACGTTGCAATTACATATTTATGTGGTGGAGCGCCTTGGTACCACCGCTCAAAAAAGTTCATTTTGTATTGCTTCATCATGATCATCTCCTTCGTTTCCCAGTTCTATTGTGCCCCCACACCCTTCACTCATATTTTTGTAAATAAAAAACAAAACTTAATGTAAACATTTTATAAGAACATAAAATCAGAGTTATTATTTAGTTTCCTGTAGACTCTAATTGAGAGGTATGCAGATTTTCTATTATACTTAGTAAGACGTGATAAGGATGTATGTACATGAGAAAAAAAAACTTCTTTTCACGCGACAGTTGATGAGAAAATACTATTGTTAGTATCATATTAAATTACAAATTTTTTACTTGAAAATTTTGAATCAAATTTGTTAAAATTGTTGTGATCGATTTGTATCTCATTTGTATACTTAATGAATATTTATATTTTTTTGGAGAAATAGAGCCTACAAGTTTAAGAACTAATTATTACCATTTAAGGTTTGAACATACTACATATATACCTTAACATTGTAAATATTGAAATGTCCAATTTCTTTTGCAAAAAAAAACCACGATTAGTTGACCCATGTACCTAAAATTAATTTTAATAATAAAAATTGTACATATAACTATTTAAGTTTCGTGTAAATATAATTTTTTTCATTGAACAAGTTTCTTTTACTTCTATAAACTCTTGTAAATGATCATACTTGCCTAGTGTAATACGGGCCGTCCATAAATTATGTGGCTCTATTTTAAATCACAGTTTTAGTGATTTGACCCCCCCATGTAGTCCAATGTAGTGTTATGGAACAAGTATACGGAGCTTGAGTAAGTGGCCGCGTGGTGGCGCATTGTCGAAAATAGCGTGAAAAATAGAGAACTCGCAAGTGTCCAAAATTCGTAATGGTTAAGACCAAAGCCCTGTAGCGTCTGTGGCAGGGGCTGTCGACATCAGCCACACCAAATTCCTCCTCCTACACTCTAAACCAAAAGACTAAATTCTGGCGCTAGAAAGTATAAATCTAGCAATTTATACTTTTATAAGACTAAATTGTAGGATTTATACTTTTGAAAGATGAAATAACATGATTTCATCTTTTCAAAAGAATAAACTCACAAGTTTAGTCTTTTGAAAAGTATA
>JAPYYV010012340.1:0-12901 GCA_030522625.1 Copidosoma aretas | reverse complement strand
AGCTCTGTTTCCGGTTACATTCCTCATACATGCAAGTTTTTAAAAATCAGTCCATCGATGACAACCATTTTCAAAAATGCTTCTGTTGATTTACTTCCACCAATTCAGATACATATACCTGCAATCATATTTAAAAGTTATTCATCGATGGAGCTCTCATTTTAATTATGGTTTTAAAAACTACTTCATCACATCAACAATTAATAAAAATAGAGTTAAAAGCATTATAAAAATAAGAGATTCATGGATGAACAACTTCTTAAGATAGTTGTATGTCGAAGTGTCTGAAAGGATAAAAATAAACAAGCAAAATCATTTTTAAAGTAGAAATCTCATTCATATTTTGTTTTCTTTTTTAATTTACAAAGTACACGTATATGGAATACGTTGAAAATAGACCTTCATCATAAAAATTTCTGGTCTATCAATTCATCTGTTATAAAGATAGATACATGTTTTACGTAAATATCTTAGTGTCCTCGATGGCTCGATGGTTAGCGTGCTAGCTTCGTGTCCTGACAGACTAGAGGCAAGCACGGGTTCGATTCTTGTCGAAAATTTTTCGAGAATTTCGATTTTCCGACCTTTTCGGTGGGAAAAGTACCCATGGCGCCGAAAAAACATTTTCCCAATTCTTTCTGATTTTAGCAGACTTACTGCAGTTTCTTCTGAGAATGCGTGACCCTAGGGGGCAATCCCTCCTTGGGGAGGTTGTCGGCGCGCCCTGACGCTCTGGTCACTGGGTTCCCGCTGGCAGCGTGGAGTTCTCCCAATCCCCGTCGTAGGAGTTCAGCAGCTCTCATCGTCCTTGCCAATGGGTTACCGGCGGTTCTCTTTCGGGAGGAGGGGGGGGGGGGGGGGAACACCTGGGGCAGTTCATCCGGGGAAAGCGCTATCAGCCCTGCAACTATCGGTGTGGCTGTGCTGAAGATCTATGAGTGAATCATCTTCGCTCATAAATCTGATGCCTGACCGAGATGTATTCATAGAGTATTCCTAGAGATATAGGGAGAGAGCAAGCCACAGGGTTGGCGGCGGAATGCCAGGATTGAGAGGGGTGGCTACCCGAAGGCCCCCCCCCCCCCTTTGTAGTCATGCACATGAGACAATACTATGTGTTAGTGCAGTGCGCATGCATGTGTGTTTGAAATGGAATAAAACTGGGTGACCTTCTCATAGCCATCTCTCTCACTCCTGATATTACCGTAGTATACAGACTTCAATGAGCGTCGCGTGCTCTATTCTTGTATCTCTATGGATGTATTTCTCTCCTCCCTCTTCGACCTGAGGCTGTTTTAACACTCGGTATTCCTCGCTTTGCCTTGATGCGGTCAAGTACCGACCAGATTCCTCTCTTGGTCTCTTGGTCGGTCATCGAACTTCTCCGGTAATTTTTCATCTTTCTACTATTTCTCTGCTTCTATCTTTTCTTTCCAGTTTCAACACCTATATCACACAACTAGCCCATCGGCTAGGTATCTTTCGGGGAGGATGGTATTGATCGCTATTATTAGTCGGTAGGCGCCCGTGATGATTAGCATCACGTAGTGTTATTGCACTATAAGCCAATGTGAATCCGACACTCCCTCCTGCAGTAAATATCAATATGCAGTAGTCAATATCTCAATGATTTATTTATTGAATAATGAAGGTCTTGGACGAGTAATAGTTATATTTTCATATGTGTATCTTTGGTATGTACTGGTTGTACTAATGTGTACCGAAATCCCAATGTATACCTAGAAGTAGCTAAAATTCTGATAATGACCTTCATTCTATTTTAGTACGGATTTGCTCATAAGAGCTTCTAGCGATTTGAAG
The DNA here is from genome assembly GCA_030522625.1 of Copidosoma aretas. Lineage (NCBI taxonomy): Eukaryota > Metazoa > Arthropoda > Insecta > Hymenoptera > Encyrtidae > Copidosoma > Copidosoma aretas. The sequence goes on along the minus strand of JAPYYV010012340.1, from coordinate 11,080 downwards.
TTCATGGAAAGACTTTTTCTGATTCAACAAACTTCAGCTCTCGGAACACAAAAAAAAACGGATGTTTTTGTTCAAAAGTTGTTAACCAACTTTTATTCACATTTTTTGCAACTATCTCTCAAACTTAATTTTCTGGCATAAATAAAATTTTTCCAGATTTTTTGGCTCATTATGAACTACAGATCTGGTGCAAAATTTTCATAAACTCCTTAGCTTTTTATTTTTGGAGTTAAAATGTTTTTTCATCACGACTTACTTATTTATAACTATATTATTTTGAACTCACTAGGGCTTCAATTCGATCTTAAGGCATATACATTTCAATAATAATAAATTTGAGACCAATATTATGCAAATGAGGTACGATCGAACAACGCATATTTGTTTTAACTTCAAATTAACTTCACAGTTATTGAATGTACTTTCGGTATTCATTGTTTGAGACATAAAAAATCGGATTACACATGTCTTATAAATATAACTTGATTTGCCAATAAATTATACCTACGTTTCATATATTATTGAAAAAATTCATAATATTATTTTGATGATTGCCAGTTTTTGTTTGTAAAAAAAGTAATTCCATTAACTGCGAACTTTTATTATAAAATAAGTCTGTCTCAAAATAATCTTTACTTAATAAAAACAGATTGATTGTCATGTGACCAAGGTTTTTGTTTCGTTATACGTTAAAGATGATCACATGATTTCTTTACAGCATGAACATTTAATAATGAGAATTTAAAAACTGCAGATAGGTTGAACTTGTATAGATTACATAAATATTTGAAAGCGGTAATCATTTGATGATTTCTAATTATTATAAAAAAAAATTATATTTATTGAAGTTTGGATTTGATGAACTGTTGGGCCACAGCTCCGCACTCATACATAACATTAAAATGATTATTCCATAAATTTTTTGTAGGTAATGAAAATAAAATGAATTTGTTTAGGACTATTGCAAATAGTATTGCCCTATGTTTCTGATATTAAGACACACTATCTCAATTTAAAAAAGTCAAAACCCATATCTGTTAGCTACGTAATTTGGATATTTTATTAGTATTGTTCATACAATTGCGCAGTCGATATAAATACAACACTTACTAAAGGTTAAATTGTCTTGAATACAATTAATCTGTTATCATACGAATCTGTTATGTTATAGAAAAATTTTATTTTACCTCATTTACATATTTTTTTCAATAATTCAACTAATAATCTGTTATTTCAGGATTCTAAAAAATTGGAGTCCAGAAACATCGTTCTTACAGCAGCTTCCTTTCCGTATTTTTTCCATTCATTCCACCCCCCCCCTTCTTTTACTTCGTCATCGTAAAAATGGGGCGAATCCTTTGTTCTTTTTGTGAATTGAAATTTTTCAATTCTGAAAGTCTAAAATTGCATTTCAAAAAAGATCATTGCATCAATCTAAGTAACAGTATCACAGGTGGATTTATTTGTAAGACTGATAACTGTTTAAAAGCGTTCAACAACCCGAGAAATTTATTCTCGCATATAAATACCTTCCATATAATACAAACAACATCTGGAGTGCATAAAGAAATAAAAAGTGACAATATGAAAATATGGGCTGCTCAACCTTTAAAAATCAAAGGCGACATTTCTGAAATCATTGCCAATTTACGACTGTCAACAAGTGCTACTGGTAGTGATGTAGGCAAATTTACGGATTGTATCGACAGTATTTTATCAAAAGTCTTAAAACAAGTTGTTACTCAAACCAAGGAGTTTCTGCAATACAAAAATATTGATATCAATAATGAAGATGTTCAGGAATTCTTAAATCAGTTTCGGTATGAAGAGAGTTCTTCTCAATTAAGAACTATTCCAGGACAAATTAAAGCCTTAAAAGAGAATTATTCTTTTATCAATGCTCAAAAAATATTGCTGGGAAGACGTCCTGTAAAAAAATTCAATAAAAACAAAAATTTGAATGAAACAACTTTACACGACGTAACTTTTCAGTATGTTTCTATCATAGAAACTCTAAAACTCATTTTATCTCATAGGGAAGTTATGTAATATTTACATAAAGAACCAGACAATTCTGCTGAAGGTCTGTTATGTAGCTATAAGGATGGCAAAAGCTATAAAAATAATCTTTTTTTCGAAAAATTCCGAAATGCGATTGGAATACATTTGTATTTTGATGAATTTTTAGTGAATAACCCCCTAGGAAGTAAAACGCATCGAAAGATTGGTGCACTCTATTTTATGATTAAAAACTTAACACCGCACTTGAAACACTTCATTGGAAACGTTCATGTTTCAGCCCTTGCACTGAATAATGACATTAAGGAGTATGGTACAACCGAAATTTTAAGGCCATTCGTACATGAAATGAAACAGCTTGAACAAGACTGTTGCGTAAACGTTAATATAAATGGTGAGAATTTCATTCTTTGCGCAGCTTTACTAACTGTATGTGCAGACACTTTGGCTGCACATGAAGTACTAGGATTTCTTGGTCCCTCAGCAAAGTATTTCTGTCGAATGTGTATGGTCACCAGTGAAGAACGAAAACATCTTCCGTCTAGTGAAGCACCATTGAGATGTAAAAAATTGCATAAGCAGCATCTTTTAGATATACAGCGCTATAAACATGGTAAAACAGAAACTGGCGTGAAAGAAAATTCTATTTTAAATGAATTACGTTATCTTCATTGCTCAGAAAATTACAATTTCGACAGTATGCACGATATATTAGAGGGTCAGGGGCATTTTGACCTAAAATTAGTAATAGCACATATGGTACATTTAAAACATTATGATATTTCGTGTGAGTTGTTAAATGATAGAATACGAAATTTCAGTTATGGACATTGTGAAATAAAAAATAAACCTTTTTCTACGTTATAAACTAACTCACTTCGTAATGTGCCCACTGATCACAAACTTCAAGAGCGTGCAGCTCAAATGTGGTGCTTATTAAGGATTTTCCCGTTCATAGTATCAGATAAAGTAGCAGCAGATGATCCTTACTTACAGCACATCCTAAATCTAAATAAAATTAATGAAATAATATTCGCTCCAAAGTTACCTTCATCGATTGTACCCTACCTCCACGAAATGATTCGGCATCATACAGAACAGTTTCAGGAACTGTTCCCATATGCAAAATCAATTAATAAACTACATCATATGGGTCATTACCCGATGTGAATTGTGCAAAGTGGTCCAATATCACATTTGAATTGCTTTATGTTTGAAGCCAAACATGCTATGTTCAAGAAATACGGTAGCGTGTGCTGCAACTTTAAAAACATAACGAAAAGTATGTCTAATTTAAGTCAAATGTACCAATGTTCCACATGGGGTACGAAGAAAAATGAAATCAGGACAAAGCTACGTCAAACATTACAGGACAATCATAATAAAGGTGGCGCATTAGTGGATGAAATTTTCTCCACAGGAGGTGTAGACTTGGCTGAAAGCGTATTTTCAGTCGGATCAATTTATGTATATAGTACCAAATACGAAATAAATATGTTCGTTGCGTTGGACAGTGGGATTGGCACTTCTAGTAATATGCCAACTTTTGGCAAGATTTCGCGAATATTTGTTAATGAAACGTCTGTGTACTTATACTGTCAACAATACAATACCGAGTATTTAGAACAATCTTTAAACGCATATAAAATTAGTGAGGGATCTCAAATGCAACTAATTAATTCAAAAAATTTGTGTTATTCAAAGCCTTTTTCTCCATGGACTGATTATCGTTCAACGTCGTAATATATATGCTTACGTTACATCATTATTTAAACTTATGCAGTAAAATATTATGAGCCATCCGGAGAAAATTGACATTTCTTATATTTCATCGGTGACGTCGACCTGATTTAATACTTTTAAATAGCTATTTCTTACAATTAAAGAGTTGACATACATTCTTAACATTCCAAAAGTAATTCAAACTGAAACTTGGTAATATTGATTAAAAGTCCATAATGAAAATCAAAAAATTAGATACTAGCAATGTAAGGAGCGATTTTATTACTTATTTTTCACTTTCAGTTCTCAATCAATCTTACGAAATATGCGCATTAATCATTCATCGAGGTGTGTATTATGTTTTATAATAGCTAGTTATACAATTAATGTTTTGAAGGTATTAAATTTAAGTCAACCACATCGATAATGGAGGAAACTGTAATTGTCTCCCGATTACCCTCCGGCTATATCACACGATTTTTAAAAGAAAAATTAAGTAACAATTCATTGCGAATAACGAAGCGCCTACTACGTAACGTTGTGTTTTACAATTGTCATTTAAAATTAATTTAAGCTGTTCGTACATAAGTACCTTGCACATTTGTTGGAATAAGCTTAGTTGTTACTACGCGTCCTTGTAATCGTAGGCTTTCCATTACGCCACTATCAGTAAACATTATATACTTAATACTTTCGAAATTTTTCAGGGCACTTACATTTGAATAGGAAATTAGAGACATCGTGACATATTTTTATGCTGCCTTAATATTTTAATCGTACTTTTCATGGTTCGCGTATGCTAATAACATTTAGTAAATAGTTGCTTAAATTGCCTCTGGTATTTTGCTGTAAATTTTACAATACATATATAAAAAGCGTTGATTGTAAGTATCTTATATTAAATATAAGCATAAATTAGTATTAACTTATTTATAACTAATTTTAGTATTACAATAATTAGTAATTTTTTTCATGTTAAGTTTGTTATAATTAGATATATTGCGTTTCGTAATGACAGTTTAAAAATGCAACTGACATAAAAAAATACATAAATCCACCTGCGAATTATTGAGCACAGATAAGGATAATTTCATATACTGTCGTTTCGTAAAATATTTGGAACTCTTTGTACTTAATGTACCAACAAAAATGTTTGAAGTAGATTATTATTTATGCATGAGTAAATGCATACCTCTATAACTTCTTTTATATACCAATATTTACCAATCACTTGCATCACCCTCCCTCCGAAGTATACATGATGTCAGAGATGGATTGTTCAAATCTTCTGAGATATTGGTGTCAACAAGAAAATACAATCATCTAAGTCTGATATAGGTAAAATATATTAACTTAGATGCAGTTGTGTACAGATATAAGTCGAAATATAATAATTTTGAAGCACTCAAAATGATATTTATCAAATACATACATTAGACTGTACTGAACATTATAAAAGAACTTTATAAAATTCTTGAGTAATAGCCTAACAGTTGGACAACCGTGTGAAAACTACCGGGATTTGGACAATTGATTAAGCTTCTATAAAGTATATTACTAAAAAAACATTCATAACGTAAGCATAATTATGTTCGCAAATTTGTAATGCCACCACTAATTTAATTTTTTTGAATCTATTCATAATAAATGCTTTTATATTATTGTCTAGCATAATTATCTAGCATAATTTTTTTCCATTTAGATATTTACTCACAAATCTTCAATTGCGTTAAAGTACATTGTGCAACGAGTATGGATTAGTTGCCTATTGCGCACGAGGATGCTGTTGGGTGGCGCAATAGCAACTAATCCAAAACGAGTTGCACATACTATTTTTCATCACAAATGCAAAGGAATATGCAGATGTTTTGCGGGGTGAGGTAGGCGCGGTGGAAAGGGGGGTTTAAAAAAAAAACGATAAAAAAAATGAAATACAATAATAATCAATAATTATATATTTAAACTATACTTTTCACACACTTAATGCACGGGATTCACCACACGACAGCCGTCAAAAAATAAATAGTTATCATCGAAATAACGCGATTCGCAATAATTTTTTTATACTTACTAGGTTTTTCCGTAAAAAAAAAATGGTAAATTGTGAACGTTGTGGTTGCATCGATAAAGCGATCGACTTGTTGTTACTGCCTGCTCCTGCTCGGTTAGTTCCGTTTTTTGAAGCGGTGACAACTGTGGCGGCTCTGCGATTTGTCTCGCAGCCGTCAACCGTACATCGGAGCGTGCATTATTTTTACTAAAACATGCTCGGAGCCAGCATGCTTTAGATAGAATAACTACATAGAGTGTGAAATCGGTTACTTTTCACTCCCGAAACCGTCGCAGAATATAGCATATTCCGTGCATGCGTGATAAAAAATATTTAATTGTACCTTAACATCGGATAAAATACAGTACAGTATACTTTCAAGCAATATGGCATCACTTACGTTTATCGCGCATCACAGTAGAACATTTGTATATGCATACTTGCAGTAAGGTACCGCATGATCCAGGGGACTACTTTTATTCTAATTACAAGCGCTCTCAGAGTTTTCATCAGAAAAATAATCAACATATTCGAAATGCTTTATGAAATACTTAATCTTTCAATTTTATTAGCACACCTAGGTATCAAAGCTATTTTAAAAATCAATAATAAAAGTGTGAAAGAAAACAAGAAAACATGTTACAGCGCGGTACTTTTTTATTGGAGGCTAAGATTTTATACAAATATTCTTGATATTTAATGGAACAAATTTCAGCAAAAAAGTTCCGAATTAAAAAAAAAATTTATAGTAGTTTTTTTATGCAAGTTTAGCGTTCCTTGAACATACATGTTATCTTTTTTTTGTATTAATAAAAGCGTATTACACAGACATAAAGATTAACAAACAGTTTTTTCTAAACAACGTATTTTTTTGCAGCAAGTTAAGTATAAACATGCCGTATGCTTTCAAAGGACCCAAATTAGTTATAAATTACAACAGACTGAAAGCTAAGAATAGTTAATATCTCTTTAGAATACTTTGTAGTACAAACGGCTTTCGAATCTATGGGGTTGAAAGAAAATTCTATAGCATAATAATATAACTTTGTAATTTTTAAAATCATCCTAGTGAATATAAGAAAATTTAATTTTGAGATAAGATTTCACTACAACTTTGATTTGCTCTATAACGTGGGACTCTCTTATATCTTTGATAAAGGTATATTTGCTTAACTTAAAATATAAATAAATACAATTACAAAACAATATAATGAACAAAGTGATTGATGCATATTATTTATAACATGTGCTTAAAATTAGCGAAAGTACCCCTTATTTTTTCAGTAAATCTTTCATTAAATTTCCGGTCCCTGTCTTGTTTGCCAATTATTATCTATCAATTAATAGTATTAAAGTATAAATTTAAAATATGTCGAGAAAATTGTTCTGATTTGAAAAAAGAGAATAACGTTTACTTCAGACAGTTTTTGTTGTAAATTTTTTTGTTCGTAATAATAATTTAGACTTGTTCATTAAAATGATTTGTAATCGATAAGATTAATAATAATTGAAAAGACAGCGAATATATATATAGCGTTGGTGATTAAATACAGACATTATAAAAATATATAAATTTTCATGAAACGGGGATATAACACGTATAACAACAAATGTGTATCAATCATTTTCATTTTTATTCCTACAAGTGATGTAATTTTGGGTACAGATAAAATAGGTCATTTTTTACCACACATCGTGTAAGTCTCCAATGTTTTAAATATTTTTAAAATTAATACTAAATTCAAACAAAACAATTTTATTTTTGTAGACTAACAATTTTCATACACAATTCCATTTATGCGAATATCTACTTTAAATGTTGATGATGATTTGTAGTTAGTTACGAATGTTAATAGTGTACTCATACAACGATGTTTTCTCCATGTGATTGCAGAAAATTTAATTGACGGGGCGGCATTACTTATTATGAATGAAGATGATTTTACAAAACTAGGAATCAATTTAGTAGGACCCCTGGTCAAATTGAGAAATGTCACGAAGGAACTACATGTAAGGAATGAAAATTAATATTTTCCAAAATAATTATGTTATCAGTTCGAAAATATATGATTAATAATATAAATAATATTGATCAGAAATACCACTCAAATACAAACGACTAAAATCAAATCTGTAATACCAAACAATATGTCTAACTGCTGTAGTATAATGTCAAAGTTATTGACATACTTTATACATATTTTAAATCACGGTACTTCGGATTTACATTAAAAGATTTCCAAAAAATATCAGCCTTATTATGTAAGAAATTTATCGCGTGAAGTACAATACATTTCGAAATAACTTACATTTACAGTTACTGACAAAAGTTGGACCAAAAAATTTTTTTTTATACAATGGTGCAGTTATTAGGAAGCCAGTACATTATACACTTGCGTCTAATAAAAACATCTTACAACGCCGAAACATCTTTATTTTGTTTACCACGTGGGCTATAAACATGTGAATCCGTCCTTATTCAGGCCAATAGAACAATTTATGTTTTGCAAGATTTGATCATGAATTATAAAATTAATACCTTTATTATAAACCAAGTTTGGTGTTACAGAAATTATATATTTTCGCATAAAATCTTTAAATAGAAGTTCATGCATAAAAATAATTCCAAAACTACAGTACTGTATGGTGTATCCATTGTAATCACTGTTGTATCGGTCATAATTTGTAACATATAAGAGACAATCTTGTGGAAATACTGTGGTATTTGTATTTACGTGCCTGTGGCACGAAAATGGATATTTTCGTCTTGCTATTACGCGGAACGTATACATGAGTTTTGAAACATTCCTTACATTTCTTCCTGTAGGTGTATAATGTACTAGTAATAATGATGTAAAATATATTTACGGAACTAAATAATTATTTTGTATAATCATGTGAAACATATACATAAACAATATCAATAGATTCTACAAAAAATTTTCGTATGTTAAAGGATCATTGCTTAATCATTCCGAACATTGACGTGACAGACATTCAGGTTCAATGTGGCAATGTATCATTCAGCAATGAATCTCTAAATGGTTCTTTCAAAGATCAGTCCAGTGTGGAAAGCGCTTGTGAAGAAGAAGCTTTGAATAATACACCCGACAATGCTACTAAAACTCAATCTGTTGAGAAACCTATTAAAGACAATAATGATAAAGAAAGAAAAAAAGTCAGAATGCCAGAATTTTGCAGATGCAACGCTGAAGTGAAGGTAAATACCATAATTATATGTATTTATTTGAATCGTATTGTCTGTCTATGGCGCGATTAGTCTAACCTTGCGATAAATGTAGGACCAACTTGCAGATGAGATAAATATGCTTGTTATGGACGATAATGTATTGCAAGCACGTTAAAAAAAATTTTTTTTATAATTGATCCGCAAACAAAACTATGTGACATATATATTTGGAATGGGTTACTTTACAGTAAATAAACCAACTCAACGTATATATTTTATGCATCTGTAGTAATTTATACTCGCCGTTTTTAAACACATTAATTTGTTGTGCAAGGGATGTATTCCTTTACGCTATAAGTTACATATTTTTTACTAAAAATTTGTTAACTAAAAAAATTAAAAGATACGCTTTTACAAATGATTTAAAAGTACAAAATGTTGTGTAGATATCTCATATAGCTAACGCATGAACAGTACCATCGTTAAAATATTTTCTTAAACGATAACGATTTGCAGGCAAAAGTAGGCAACTTTCAGTTCTCGATTAGATCTTGGATTCAAGAGTTAGACAAAGCAATGAGCAAAGATAACAAATATGAAGCAGTGCTCGATGCTCAACTGAACGTCTGTCACAAACGACAGAATGTACTGGCTAGATTTTTTTGCAATAAGATGATCAACATGTGGGGTGATTTGTAAGTAAAATTATACACTATAAATTGCCCTTTTTAGAAAAAATGTATTACATGGAGAGATTAATTGTATCACGTGTCTGAATAATAATAAATACAAGTGATGCTATTAATAAGTAATAATATCAGACATGTATGTGAGTATTTATGTAAACGTACCGTTTTTGAACGTTGCACAAGCAGTAAATAATAAATAACTGAAAACAATTGTACAAGTAATGCTTAAAGCCAAGGTACATAATATATTGAGTAAATTATACTAAAAATGGAAGATGTATGTTAATACTCGTGAACACTGTTTCGTGCTTCGTATTTTAAATAAGGAAATCACTAATATATTTGTTAATCGTCAAGAGTAAACGTACGCTTTGTAAACAGTGTTTTTGTAGCTAATATTACAATGCAGTGCATATAAATATACATATATTCCATTAATGTTATTAAAGTTGTAAGTATCATCTTCGGGAACAGTTTGTGTGTGCTTTTTTTTTAATAATAATAAATATACGTAATTGATCATGTATTAAATGCGAATTATACTAATTAATAAATGATGAGCTACATTTAATGTTTATCTGTTGCTGGAAAAATCAATCAAGGGAATAATAGTTAAACAAACTCCTTAAAAAAGAATTGGAGCCGATACTCTCTTTCATATATTTCTCAATGTAATTAGATGATGTTTGTTGAAATCACAGAAGAATTATTAAAATGAAGACTTAATATTGTTACGTACCAATTTTTGTAGGTATCCACCCCAATGTCTAAAACTAAAAGTAGCGCAACAGATCATTACGGAATTTCCAGTTCTACAGTCCACTTTGGCAAATCATTCAAATAGATACGTGAGTTATCATTACTAAACTTTAAGTATAAGTACATAAAAAAAATTAGTGGTACGTGCATGATTGACTTAGAAAGTTGTATGTGCTAGCCAACCGCACGGTTCTAAAAAAAAATCCATAGCATCCGGAATAAAGTAAAAGCTCTGGGGTTACTTTTATTTCTCATCATAATCAAAAAATTTACGTTAATACACTAGTTTTCTTCAAAAGTCTGCCAATTAGGTGGTAGCTGCCTTCAAAAGGTTTTGAAGATATTAAAGATAACTGTCCGTTTCTTTTTGCAACATAATATTGCCTCAAGTGCCTGAATGTATGTGACGATAAAAAAATGGCTGAATACATGAAAAATCTACTTTATTGTAATTGTAAATGTAGCCACTAGACTTAATCTTACAATGTTATATGTGCAAACATTTTATATTTGTAATTTTTTGTTTTTTTTTGTATAGGAGCATTGGTCAGCTGGCAATTATGGTATGCTAGATGCATGCTTGAAGTATCGTCGATCAGAACTGCAACAGGGCCAAAAAAAGTATAAACCAAGAACGTCAAAATGTGTCAA
>JAPYYV010012339.1:0-10360 GCA_030522625.1 Copidosoma aretas | reverse complement strand
TTCTGCCCGTGGGCGCAAAGTGGTTTCAAGGGCCCAAAGTGCGGCCTGAGGGCGAAAAGGCTCTGCTGCACTTTGGGCCCATGGTAAGAAAAAAAATTTAAAGAGTTGTACGGATATTTCTGCATATGTAGCCTTCTTGCTCCAAATTTATTTGAAAACAATACTTAAAATTGGTATAGAACAAATAGAATAGTTTTACACACTTAAATTTGATCACTGCAATTGATTCCCAGTAGTAGAATATTTTCATGATTTTATTAAGTTTTCCTAAAGAAATGTTCCTCTTGAGAGGTAAAAAAAAATGTTGATCCATACGAATCATGTTCATGAAAAGTTTTTCCCATAAATTTATTTAATATTCTCAGTGAATGCCTACTGATTTTCAAATCTTGATAAGAATAAAAAAATTTTCCAAGTAAAATACAACAATGTGCTATCAAATGAAGAAATCAACAAGACAAATTTATATCAATTAAAATAACTTGAAGATTTCTGTTTATGCTATTTTTTCAGAACTGATGGTGGATGATAGAAGAAAGCCAAATTCCTAACATGGAGGCACGGAAGAAGCCACCCGACAGTGAGCAACAGCACCTGTAGAGAGTTGCGGAGGAAGAGGGAGAGAGAGAGAGAGAGAGCGAGAGAGATGTAATGAAGACAGTCATTGGGAGTAAAGTAGCCGGTTTATATGAGTAGAATCGAATGACACAAATACCGAGGTAGGCCATTGTACCAGCGTGAGATTTTCAGTATTGCTTGTGGTACTAGTGGTAGGAGCGGCAACATAATGTCATCTTTAGCCATTGTTGGCACTCAAGGAAGAACGTAAGATCAGAGCTCATATAAAATCACTACATAGAATTTTCAATCATCTAATTGTCCTCGGTCGATGTATCAATGTAACAATGGTACATCGATAACAGTGTTGTATATATCAATATGGAAATTGAAAATTAACTATCTTTTTCTAGTCAGATCAAACTACTTAATGAAAGTAATAATTTTGTCACAATGGAAGCTTGAATGTAAATTTCACAATGGATGATACCCAAAATATTGTTATCAAACCAATAAATCACCAAAACTAACATTTATAAATTTAATACACTCGTGATTAATAGCTGCATTCGTTAAAGCGCTCCATTCAAGATTGAAGCTCTGCTTTAAATTTCCATATAATTACACCCTATCAGCAACTAATCGAGACACATTGTGATTTATAATACAATAAACACGTTGAGCATTGAAAGGTCCGTTTATATGGATGATGGGAAAATGTTTATAGAGTTGAGATCGGAGATATCGAATAATCAGTAGTACAGGCCCACTTTGGTCAGACGTAAAAAATTCAGCGTAACAGGAATAAAATATTTTTCTGCAAATCACTGAACTCTTTGAACTCTTAGGCTGCGTATACGCGAGCGGAAAAAAGAGGTGCGGAATTTTAGTTTAGCCAATTAGGACAAAGTTCAAGATTTTCGAAATTGTACAGAATCATCTTGATTGCCCAAATCAAAATCCCGCACCTCTTTTTTCCGCTCATGTACACGCAGCCTTAGCTTGATGTGCAATCACGTTTATAGTTCCAAATAAAATAGCGCTCCAAAAAATTAATATATTTTAGCTAACTGAAAATCGGTTTTGGTCCTGTGAGCAATAAAAATTTTGTTTTCCGTTCGACCAAACTTGGGCATTACTACTTGGAATTTAATTTTTTTCAATTATTTACAATGCGATAGTGTCGAACACAGGCTAGTCCGTCTCAAAAAGTAAGCAGCCAAGGACATTGCCCTTAAAAAAAGGACAGCCGATGTTATCTCTCCAATTTCCATACACTATAATCGCTTATCGCGACCGTAAATATCAGCTACAAGCACGACTGGCCCCCCGACGCTCTTCCCACTGCTGTTTCTGGTACACGTAGTGCGCGGCACCACATAGATACGCAGTATCGTTTTTCACGTGTGTTTACACATATGTTCACGTTTACACATATGTTCACGTGCTCGCACGGATTCCCTCACTTTTTCTGAAACATCGAGCGCATCGCCCGTTCAAATATGGAAGCGAAGACGATCCAATTCTCCCTTCCTGCGCAAGTGTGGGTATACCAAGCGAGGCGAAAGCTTCCTCCATGACCGTGCGCGGAAAGAAAAGTATATGAGAAATTGAAAGATCAAAGATAAGCAGCAACCGCAGTAGCAGCCAGGAACTAGCTCGAAGACCGAGTTATAAATACAACTTGGTCGGTCGCTTGCATTGCCATTGATCTCAAGCATATGGTGAGATACACTTGGGCAAGAACCTTTATTTCTTGTTATCGTGCATATACACGTTTAGTAAGGTAATCTTGCTTTATAAAAAAGTAAAGAAAAATTGTAAATGGTAGTTTCCAAAAGTTTGTGTCGTCTATGTAATTGTTGAGCAAACAACTGAATTATGAAATACTCATGTACATATTTTCTTTTATTTTTTATTAAACTGAGAGCAACCATTATATTTTTGAAGTATATTGGTTTCCAAGTAAGTAAGTCACGACCATATAATATATTTGATGAGGGCCTCTCTCATCGTCGAATAAAAATTTGGTCTGAAACGGAAGTTACTTAATAATTTAAGTTCTTCATTTCATTAACCAAATCTCAATGTTTAATGAAAAATGTTTACACACGTGGATTTTAAAAAGCATCCAAAGAATAGATGTAAATTTCTAATTTTATTGCAATCATCTTTAAACATGCAATACTAGAATTATATCGTTTGTAATCTGCTTTTCTCGTCTCTTTGTATTGACAAAATATACCTTAAATTTACCATTTTAAACGCTACGGCATATAATATAATTAATACAAAAGTAGGGCAAAAAGTCAGAGGAGGGTTTCTCTTCTGATTTTAAATGATTTGTTTTTCCATTTAAAATAACTAAATAAAACGAGAGAAAAATGTAATGAACAAAACAAGCGTTTCGGCTTCTCTTTAAAAATCCTATAACACGATTGTATTACGTACAACACGGTCAAACCGTGCGGCTCTGAAAAAGGTGGCCTATATATTCTCTGTCTCATTTACAGCTCACGCACCAAAGCCCAAAACTCAGCCGAACCGACCGGATATTTCGCTTCCTGTGCCTACATCCCCTTTCCTCCCTCATATCCTCTCGTACACCTACAGAGACACCTAATCACATGCTCGCACTCGTTAACCGACATAGCAATAGCCACAGTGGGAGATTAAAAATTCTTGGTGGAAAAAGAGGTGCGTGGGAGAGGGGGAAGCTTCTACGTCGAAATGACGAGCAAAAAAACATTCATGGTACAGATATCGTGGCATCCTCCTATAGCTCAGCTTTAACGTGGATATCATAAAAAAGGAACTGCGGGTACACATGTAAAGGTACCAATCGGAGGTCCGAGAGGATTGTCTCTATGAAAATTAAAATGGGGAGACGAACAGAACCAAAAGATGTTTGGCTTTGTCACTGTAAAAGTGATATCACGCTGTCACTTCTACATAATAAGAATTGGTAAAATTTACAATTTCCATGAGATTCAGCAAGATTGAAAATGTCGAGGCGTTCTTTGGCGTGGCAAGTTTGTCAGGAAGTGAAGTATGAATATAAACTTTTCGGGTGAAAATGTAAAAATCTATTTTTGAGAAAATGCAACCAAGGTGCCTCGGGGAGTGAGAATTATTTAGTTTGCATTGTTTTTATTTGTTTTTTAAAATGCTGATTCAAAAGTTGATATCCTTGTAAATTGTAAATTTCATAAACATAAATTATATTCACTGTTATATTTTCGAGTAAACGACACAGTCAAATTACTTTCTCGATTTTATAAAAAACAAACAAAATTGCATCATTATATGTATTTACTAGGTTTGTTGTTGTTCCTCGAAAGCTCAGTTTGAAGTACATTTGCTGTATTGAATTTTAAACGTTTAGCTGGAGATGCTAAAAGTAATGCAAGACAGCACGTAGTTGTTGGCTGCTGTTGCTACTACCGTCTGCAAGCCAGCCTTTGTCCGACTCGCTAAAACTTTTGGAGAATCTACATCACAATAAGTCTGCGATCTGTTACGTGCTTTAAATATGCATAGTTTGCAGTTCTGTCGAAGAAAGTGTTTTCGTTCTTTCTGTACTTTTTCTTTTATTTCTCATGTAGGATAGCCTGTGATTGTTCTGTAAATACTTGCATCAAGTGATTTCTAGTAAAGTGTATCGCGATATGTTGAACCGCTTTAGGTTAAATTAAAAAATCAAGCGCTTCGATGTATCTGTACGTACCGAGTTTAAATTGGGATTAAACGGACTTTCTGTTAGTTGAAAAAGATACATTTATCATTTATTTTTGACGAGTAGTTAGGTTGTAATTTAAAATATGTATAGATCTTCTAAAATAAAGAAGGCAAGATGTGGAAAAAGTATACTAATAACGAACAAAAAAACATGGATAATGATACAGCAACTTAATCTAATAATTATGAACGATATACAATAATATCTTCGAAAAATACTGCCATAATATCCATATAAATTTTTCATTAAAAATTAGTGTCAGGATCTGCTTATTACAGGGTTGCATATATTTATAACCAGTGCACCATTTAAAATGTAATTTTATCTGAAATATTGATGATTTAAATCAACAATAATTACATCGTTGATTTCGGATATTCATTGAAACACTAAACGTATAGTCAGCCATAGAAAACATTTTCGAAACTATTTTTGCCTTGTTTTGGATATTCAGTAGTACACTAAACGAAAAGTCAGACATTTAATTTTTAGCTGATTTCTTTAGTAGTACACTCAAGGTATAGTCAGCCTTTAAAAACACCTCACTAAGCTTTTTTGACCGATTGAGTAGTTTAATAAATGTATAGTCAGATTTAAAAATTACGAAGTCTCTAGTTTATAGTAGTACCACAATTTGTATCTTATAACGTTCCTATTTCACTGGATGAAAATAATTGAAAATGGAGCTCGATACAGTATCTCAATTAAGACTACCACCAAGCATTTCAAGAATTCCTTATAAAAACTTAATGATGGAGCATTTTTAGCGAAATCGCTGTTGCCCCCACGGCATAGAGCGCGAGAGTGGGAGGCAGATAACGTTATCGCTATAAAATCCAGCGCAACGGAGTATTCGAACAATTCGTCGTGGCTCAGCTTCGCTCGCAAGATTCCACGAGGCACCGAGTGCGTGCACTAATAAACTTGAGAGTCTTTCTATAGTTTCACTGGCTAACCTATCGCGTTGCAACTTTGCTCGCACGAAATGTACGAGCACTCGGTCGTTGCGATACAGTAGCAGCCGGTGCGCCATATCGCATAGCGTTATATGATCGCAGAAACTATAACTGCCCTATACTCCTTATCCTCTCCCCCGTCCTACAGTTACTGATTGTGTACAGCCTTCGGAGAGTTTAATATACGAGCATCGATAATTTTGAGTTATGCTGTAGATATACGTACGGATAGGGGGTATCGGGCGAGATACTCTTGACAATAAGTATATCTTAGAAGCGTTGGCTTTTTGTTAGTCGTTTATCTGTAGTTGTAGTGCAGGTTTGTACATCTAAAAGTTCGTCGTTGGAAATGCTATTTGATCAAGTTCACATTTTTAATTACGTAGTTAAAATTAAATTATTTCTTTTTAAAGGAGGAACAATTGCATGAACTATTTTTAGAAGGAGCTGAAACTTTTTTACTTCCGTTACGTATTATAAAAAAGACATTCTGAGCTTTTTTTTTGCCTAATGGATTCTCGTTGACCTATATATATATATATATATATATATGTGATTCATAGGAGTGCTACGATACTAGAAAATATAATAAATACCTTACGCGTGTGAGCGTGTGTGTGAGTAAGTCAGTGATGTAATACAGTAAATTTGATTCTTTGACGTCGACAAACATTTATTTATTGATTTTTCGAAATCCTGACTTTTTATGTGGAAAGTTTTCTCGGTGAGAAAATAATAGAAAACAAGAAAAATAATGGAAAACAAACAAGTCACATAAATCGTGAACTTGTGAGGGATTCAAAAAGTTCTTTCTTTATCCGTTTCGCGCTAAAAATTATTATGCTGTTCGTTATTGACAATATTGACTGTTAAATATAACTATTATTTGATGATCTTTTGTAATAAACATTCATGTATAAAAATATTTTTTATGAATTTTATCTTTCGGCCTGAGCAAAAAAAAAATTATATTCCTATCCAAACCGATTAAAGGAAAAATTGTCTAATCAGATGGAACCTTAATTTTCGCCACAGCGGTAATTAATTTTCGAGGGCATGAATGAAAGCACCAATGAATAGGAACCCATGCATAGCTCTGCATTTGAAAATCCCTTTTTTTGACAATTGTAGATGAACAGAAATACTATCGAGCGTCGAAAAAAAGGGATGGATTAAATTTCACCAAATCTCTTTCCACTCGCTGAAAATGTCAGTGTTGCAAATCGGTTCGATTTTCTGCATGGAATTGTCTGGCGTGAAAAATTGAAGAGGGGGAGGAAGCGAATCTCGGCGTGTAAAGGCATTACTCCTCTTGCCCGATGAAGCGCAAAGAGTTTCTATCTTTTCCAAACCATCTAGATTCGTATTTTGTATTCTCTTTGACACTTCAAGCACATATATTTTAAAGGATGTAATAACTTTGCATAGCCCCGCGCACAACTGCAAAATTATATTCTGAAAACTCTTTTTGTATAAATCAGCTGTCATTCGCTTACAACGATGCTTAAAAACCTTGTCAAATATTAGATTTTTTTACTTGTTGTTTCGTTTATTGTTCACTCCAGTATCTCCACGTTTCAAATAAAATCACAGACGGTGTTCCGAACCATGAGTCGTTCGCTTGACGGATATTTGACACGACTCACTGCATTTTTTCCTCGAGCGATACGTATCTTTTACGCTTCTTTCCATCCCTAACATTGAAGCGCAAGCGCTGAAAAGCAGAAGTCGATGCTTCTAGCATTCCTCAAATTCTTTTGTGCCTCAGATCGCCCTCAGATTGTGGCTCAGTTATGCCGTACACGTCTTAAAGAGGAAAAATCAAAATGAGACTGAAAAATATTTATCTTGACAAGACATATTTTTTTAAAACGTCTGAACTTTAGGAAAATGTGAAGTGCAGTAATGGTATTAGGTTTTAAACAAAGATAAATACCTCGATCATTTCTTTCTTACTTAAACTGCTACAGTGTAACCATAGTTCGTACTTCTTATATGATACAATCTAACGAACTTATTCTACCCCTTTCCCAACATGGATTATATAATGAGTACTGATGATTAATTTTGTGTACTGGAAATTTCCCAAGAAAATTGAAGATATTTCGTTAACACAAATGCGACAATCCAAAAAATGGAAATAAAGAAAAACGTTAATGCAAAGTGGTTATACATCAATAAAATGCGATTCTCAAGAAAGGTTTGCTCTTCCACTTTTTACCAAGGCTTTGTAGCCAGTTCAGCGTTATTATTTTCCTTTTGTATCTTTTTCAATGCAGAGTTACCAATTAAGATACTCGTTAACCCGGTCGTCTCTCTTGACTGGGGACAATTAGTCGATTGTCAGTACTACGTGTATAACTTTCATCTGTTGATCTGTTGATAACGAGAACACATAATAATACAGAGCTTCTCATCCGTATGTTTTTCCATTTCAGCAACATATTACGACGGGAAGCATGGCGTATCAATCGGTGCCTATATATCACGGTAAAAATCGACGCGCGTAATCCCTGGAGAGCTAAAGAAATGAGCAAAAATACAACGACTCCCAACTGTTTCATCAGATATTTTATATATGACATACTCATGAAGGCATGAGGGACTTTTTTTGGTCGCTTTCTCTCCCTCTTTCCATCTCTCTCCCTTTCCATTTCATTCTTTTGATCCCCAAGAGCCAGTCATTTGAATCAATACAACCACGACAGTTAAAGTATTGCTTTTATTTTTTTCTGCAGCCTCTTTCAAAAAAAAAAAAAACAATTTTCTCGTAGGCCCACGAGCCTTCCTGGCTATTTCGTAATACTTTTATTGCGTGCAAAACTTCTTACCTTTGCGTTTATATTTCAGAATCTTATTTATACTCACTAAACAAAAACCGGAATAATCTAGTACATCGCCATCGATCCAAAAATACTTGGAATCGAAAAGCACATCCTGCAAAGAAAACCTTACCTTACTGCACGAAAATATGTTCAAGAATAAGCCTAGGCAATAGTGTTGAGGACAATTTTTACAATTTTTTGCCTTTATTTGTTTCATTGTTTCATTTAATTGAAGCTCATCGCGTCTAAAATCCAGTAATGCAATCCTTTTAAATTTACTCGGAAATTTAACAATGTCGAAAATTCAAGTTTTAGTTATTCTTTTACAAAATAGTTTAAAATCTACGAAACAAATGGTCTGTTTTTCTCAAATAAATTTTAAACCTCCATAAACTTTGAAGCTGAATTCAAATCTGGTAACAGTGAGTCACATATCACGTCTAGCACTACGCCGGGAAATAGGGCGCTCGAAGCACTTACATTTCCATAAATATGTAATAAATCCCCTCACAAAGCAGTGCATTGCATTTGTTTGAAACAATCATGCACATTCACTGCGGCAGAAACAGAGCGAGAAGTGAGAGACGAGGTGTATGTGCATCTTCTTTTCAGGCATACTTCGTTCAGTACTTCCTTGCCTACGGCGCGACTACTTACATTACCCCCGCTGTTGCGGAGCCGTAACTTAGCGACGCCTCGGGAGCTACATTCCACTCTCACTTTGCAAGAAAATAGGAGCGAGTGGGTGCCATAGTGCTTTCTCGAGAGGGAAGGGACTTACTAATAACGCCATTAGATACATCCAAGTGTTGTCTCCCTAATCTGTAACAGAGAGAAACTTGTATTGTGTGTACGTGTGTATAATGTGTGTTAAAAATTCGCGACATGCTGATTGTACCACTATCAATCTGGCACTGTATGTTTGCTATCTTTAGCTACGAGATCGAGTGCCTTGACTCAGTTCAATGAGTTAGTTTTCTAGAGGTTGATTTTTTATATCTTCTTATCATATTATATTTTTGCAGTTTAGCTGTTTTAATCTTGAAGTTATAATATACTGAATTCACGGTTATTCTTAAAATAATA
This sequence comes from Copidosoma aretas, assembly GCA_030522625.1. Lineage (NCBI taxonomy): Eukaryota > Metazoa > Arthropoda > Insecta > Hymenoptera > Encyrtidae > Copidosoma > Copidosoma aretas. The sequence continues at coordinate 1,196 of JAPYYV010012339.1, read as the reverse complement.
GAATTAATAACTTTACAATCAAGTCTAAATCATGTCGAAATTTTCGTTGAGTTAACTGTATAAGATTGTATGATACGAGGATAATATTCAATATTTGTACGTGACATTACATCACACACTTATAATAATGATACTTGCTAAAATCCTCAGTTTTGTAAATTCATAACAGGTTATTGCATTACAAACCATCATTAACAATTTCGTATCACGGTAGTATATTACTGCATTCGTAAAATCATACTAGTAATGCATAAATGTAGCATTGAATACTAATAACCTCCACTTACACCGCAATCAAGTCCCATCATACATACAGGTACGAATTTGTCCGCCCAAAATGACTCACAATGTTTTTCGAACATCATTCATCTGGACATTACAATGTTTGTCATTGAATAAACATATCGTCGCACAAATAGATTGTTGCATAATTTTTACGAATTTCAATTTTCATCATCAAAATCAAGAATCACAAAGTTCGAAACACTCAATTATTATTCGTAAAGCCCAAGTGTCGAGTAATGAAAAACGAAAAATATTTCCTTCCAGACAAAACAGTGTGCAAGCGATTTTGAATAGGCAGAGAGAGAAAGTGAGAAAGTAAACGAGCGCCTTTCGGCCGAACGAAGATTTATCGTCCAGCCAAGGTAGAAAATAGAAGAAGGTCCACCACCGTCTGGACGTGGAAGCCGTTTTTCGCGGCTTCGGGACAAAGAAGCGCAGCCAAAGAATTACGCCCGGACAAGCGATGTACAGCCCCCGACTGGAATCGATGCGGAGGTAACTACTAATGAAAGTTTTTGCGAAGTAATTACTCAATTGATGCGGCCAGGGCTGGTATAATTTTTCTCCATTCCGTGACTGGAATGGCGTCTGGGGTAGAGCGAGGTCGCTGACGCGAGAAGGATGCATCTCCTCTAGTCTTAGGTGTGCGGCTTGTGAGAGTAAATTTCAAGGTGTCGATCGAGCGTCCGGATAATCGATCGTCAATACAACGTCGTGACGTACAACTTGATAAAACTTTATCCTCGTTGATTACTCTCCGTGAAAATTGCAGGATGATTTTCTATGAAATATGTTAATGGATTTAAAAAACGAAGATTCCGTTTCTCCCTCTCTCTCTCTCTCTCTCTCTCTCTCTCTCTCTCTCTCTCTCTCTCTCTCTCTCTCTCTCTCTCTCCCCCTCTCTCTCTCTC
>JAPYYV010012338.1:0-13552 GCA_030522625.1 Copidosoma aretas | reverse complement strand
GCGGTGAAGAGAGAGCGGGGCGCCGCGAAGGCCTCGAGAGGCAAAAGTAAAAGTTGTTGCTCGCGAGCCGGCCGATCGGCTCTCGCGCGCGCGGAGTGCGATGCGGGCGAAACTCTTGGTCGCGTGCGAATGTGGAAAGAAAAGAAACAGAGCTCGAGAGCCATGGATCGTGAAAAGGATGGTTCGCTGTTCTTGGATGTGTACACTCGTAAGCGGTGGGGGATGTACGGTTTTCGACGGGGAAATCGCGAGACGGGACATCGTGGGATACGGGGTGCAGCGGAGGGCCCGCAAAATTTGTGGATGAGCCCGACGAACGAACGGATGAAGATCCATGAATAGTTTTTGTGTTTTACACGATCGGTCGAATCGATTGTTGAAAGATACAATTCTCGCTGTAAAATGTACCTAAGCTGGACACCATGTTTCGTGCTCTGTTGTGACATTTTACGTTGCCAAAGATTTCGATGGATGAAATACAGTAGACACGTTTTTTTGTTGAAAAATAAAAGAAACTTGACACGACGGCTTTATTTTTTCGTGGTCTTGTGTAATACTTTCTTTTGATTTACATGTCAAAAATTATTACGGTTGTTATAACGATTTTTTATGACCAAATTTTTTAGAGGTGAACAAATTCATATTTCATTTCCTTGATAACTGTACCTATTGAGTAGCTTTATTTCAGATTTTGAATTATCTTCCTACGTTATGTCGTTTCTATTTTATTCAAGAAATTCCAAAACTTTGATGAAAAATATTTCGGGAACTTATCGATGGATTCTAATCGTGCAGAACGAAAACTGTTTTTTTTTTTTTTTCACAGTAGCTCGGAAATAAGTCTTGTTGTATACCTTATTAATGTTGTTTTGATGATTTTTATGTTAAAAAATTTGGTTTTTGGCAATTATTGAGGTAAAATTGTTTAAATTTGGTTTCCTGTATAGTTATACCTTACGTAGAATTAAAATATCTGTATTCTTCACTTTGAATCATTTTGCTAGGATATTTCATCCATTTTCAATGAACAAAACGCTACGGTTTTTGTGATCATTTATATCTTGGGATGCCAAATGCCATTGACAGATTTTAATTATTCAGGGATGGAAATGTAAATTTTATTATGCTTATAGCGGTCAAACTAACAATGAACATACAGTTTTGTATCTCATTGAGGTCTTTAAAACGATTTTATAAATCTATAAAAACTGGTTTTTGATATTTCTCGATCGAAAAAATTACAATCCAATCTAATAAATATCAAATCATATCTTTTAAATCAAAAAATAAGTTATTTTACAACCCTTTATTCCAATAATGTTTTTTCTAAATTTTTATTATATTACGAATATTAATTTAAGTAACAATGGTGAATAATTGTTTATATTGTTTTCGAAATAAAATAGTTTTTAACAATGATTTTTGTACTATTTGGGTAAAAACATTGTAATCTCATTTTTAAGTAATTTCCATTTTATCGACCATAAAAATAGCTGTTTTACAAGTTTGAATAATCCTGATACGTCATTTATTCATATTTTTTTATTAAAAATAAACAGAAGAAGATATCTTTAGGAAGCTTTTTGCTAATTTATTGGCAGCGGTTTTTTATATTCTACGATTAACACGTAAAAGCGCAAGAAAAAAAAGTCATGATTTTCTTATTTATTTAAATTTGATTTCAAAAAAGTACAATTCACTCTAATTTAAATTCTAACTTACGTCAGTACACTTATTTTACTTTCATGTCTGCTTGAAAAAACATGTTTTGCTCGACTTCTACTGGTGTCATTACTGTTGGTCACATTTTTTGACGTTGATTTTTTTTTTTCAACACTATTTTGTGAGAATTTCAGATCATAATAGTAGTTACCATTCAGAATTTGTTCATCATTCGCAAATATCGCTTGAATAATAGTCATGTGGCTATCTCTTTTAGAAGAGATTACTTACTATCCAATTATCATTACTTTTAAGAAGATTTATGTTGTAGTCAAACGCGAGTCGTATGAAAGCAAACATACATTTTACAGTTGTTTTAATCTCTCTCATGTATGAAAATTTGTGTTTTTTCATTTGATTACATTTAAATAAAAATAGGTAGTCCTAATGAATTAAAATCCAGACATGGCTATCAAAACTTTTTCATGCCAATCTTTAGGGAATTTTTTTCGGGATAATAGAAAACCCTAGTCCTTATCCTAAATTTTGTTTCGTTGCGAGATATACTAATATGCTTGTGACGGTATTGTTCGAGACTAGACGCGATTTAAATTCAATTTTGAGCGTAGCATTTTAAATATTTTGGGTCGAGGTCAGGAGTACACATTAAAATTGTGTCTTGTACCCGCGTAACTCCTCGATAATCTCCGACCCTGCGCGTCAGCCTGCCGTTTTTTATACCATTTGCACGTAAAAACCGTCCCAGCGCACTTTTTACTTTGTCGCTTGGAACAAAAAAAATACGCCTCGGCAAATCACCGTAGTTATGAATAATGACTTGCGCGGCGGACGCTCATCTTGACACAGATCCTAATACGGGTAATTTTTCATAACGATCCATTGACGTCAGGACGCGATGCAAATGGATACGAAAAGAAAGAAATAACAATATTTAAACCGCGCGACTGGTAAAGATGGATTCGCGAGAAAAAATAAAACACTCAATCGGTTGCGATGACGAATCCTAATGCCCCAAACTGTAATTGGGATCGGCGGATGCATAATTTTGCTTGTAATCCCATTGCGTCGGAAAACAGTTCTCTTTCACTTCGCATTGTCGTCCTCGCTGAATCAACCGCGTGAAAAACAGATCCGCACCACTGGTGCCAATCGACGGCGATCGCAGGTTCCCAATTCGCATCGACTCCCCCAGCGTTGTCAGGCCCTCGTTCCGACCCGTTGCTCGCGACAGGAGAAAACAACCAAACTCCGCTCTTCTCCGGTGTTTGTTCAGGAAAGTGCTCGCCGTCCCGGCCCAAGGCCCGCAGCTCCGAGATGACGACGAGGACGGCGCTCCGGCGATTTGCCCCGCGCGCGTGGAAAGGCCAGGAGCGATTTCTCCGCCCGCGCGGGGAGCGATGGGAAAGCGGCCCGGCGCCGATCTCCCGCGCCGATCCTCGACGAGCTCGGCCGATGGTGGGTACTTGTACTATCCCTGGGCGCGTTGTGTTTCGCGCGAGCGCGAGCCGTGGGGGGGGGGCGGGGGGGGGGGGGGCGGCGCCGCGAGGCCGGGCCGGCGCGCGCGGGGGTCGCGTCGGTTGTTTGAACGTTTCCACCCTCGCTCCGACGCGATGTCGAATTCCTACTTGGCGAGTGAACTGTTTGGATGACCAGTTTGTTTTGAAATATTTCACCTTTTGTTTTTGCTCATCGAACGGCGCACTCGTCGGAGCGAGGGCACAGGAACGTTCCTTGTTTCGCAGAAACAGAGAGTTTCTCGGTGGTGGTCGTGATCATGCACACGCGTATATACTGCGATCCGCGCTCCCTCGTCGAGTGGGTTCGGGCAAAAAGGGCGCGCACCCGAGCGGCACGAGGAAGCGGGGCGCTTTGACGGTTTTCGGTCGTTGATGTACCATCTTGTGCTCGTCATTGACGGAATCATATTTTCCGAACCGTTGGGACGCGTGTCGCGGGTATTGTCGATCGATTCCACCATCAGCATCGCGCGCGGATCGTAAAATTTAATTTCACCAACGTTATACATGTATTACGCATATGAGAATAGTCGAACGAACAATGAATCGCGAAGTTTGCTTGAAACATCCGGACGACCTTTGCTATCGAGTCGGTCTCAAACCATGAAAACCGTGCACGCGTATTTTTTACTTCCGCATCGAGATCACCTGTCCCGCATGAATCCCGCGTCGCTCGAAGATCGCGGCAAAAAAACCACGACACTCGTCCCCCCCCCCGATCGAGAAACGCGCGCTCGGCGAATTCCCCAGCCACAAAGAGCGATCGCGCGCCGGCTCGCGGCGAAAAAATGCCGTCGAAGAGCAAGACGCTCCCGGCCGATCGTCCGCCAGAGCCCGTGCAGCGCTGAAACGACCCGCTCTCCGTTCCCCCGCAGCCGCGCTGAAGCCGCGGGAGCCAAGGAGCGGAGGAAGAGCCGCGCGCCATGGGGCCCCTGCTGCTGCTGCCGCTGCTCGTCGGCCTGGCCGCCGCGGAGCCGATCTTCGAGAAGCCGGCGCCGCCGGCGCCCGGCGAGTTCAAGGGCCTGCCGCGGCTGCCCGAGCTCGGGACGGGCGCGGGCGAGGACCGGTACGTCTACTACCACGAGCAGGTCGTCGCCGTCGTCGACGTCGTCAACGGGACGAGGCTGCGCAGCTGCGAGCTCGTCGAGGTCTAGTGAGTCTGGCTTTCTCTCTTGGGCGCGTGTATGTACAACTCGTGTGTTGGACGATCGAGGGCCCACGGGGGGGTTCTCGTTGCTCGTCGGACGCTTCACAGGAGGGCCTTGTGCATTTTCAGTGGAGCGAAAAGTGTAGCCATCCCGTGGGATTAATGTTCGGCGCGCGAAACGAATTTTTATCCCAATGTGAGTGCGATCCGAAGCGGCCCTGTGGTGTGGGTGTGATCCAGTTTCCAGACCAACCCGAGTAATTTTCGTCCGATCGACCGCGAATTTGGTGGACGTCTTCGTCTTCGCCATAGAACGCGAGATGGTTAAGAATCGGAGAAGTTTCGTCCAAGGGACGAGAATTCCCAGCACGTTTGATACGGAGCTTCGAGGGGGAAAAATCTCTTTTTTCGTTGCGACTCTCCAAATGAACATTTTGAGCTGGGGTGTTCTGAGAAAAAAAGTTGCAGATCTCGATGAACAACGACTTTTGCCTGCGGTACACTTTGCTCCAGCAAGCCGATTGAATGCCCTGGGCCGCAAAAATGACTGAAAATAACTTCAATAACCGTTTTTCACCGCGTTGAATACAAAAGTTGCAGATCGTGAAAAAATACAACTTTTCTGGGTCATACGTTGTACTTTAAATCGTTTTGTGAGAACTAGTTTTTTTGTCCGACAGTTTAGGTCAAAATGTTGGATACAAAAGTTGTGAGACTAAAAAAAATACACTTTTTTTTTCAACCCGAGTTTTTCTCTAAAGTATTGTTGTAATGCTCTAAATGACTGAGATCGATTCGAACCGGCTGAAAAATCGTTGGCAGTCGCGCCTTGCATGCAAAAGCCCAGCTTTTGGCATTTTTTTTCGTTCTCGGTAAAAGACGCGCGTTTTTTGTACACGTATCGCGCCGCTACGGTGCGAGGTTTCGAAACGCTTGGATGGTCGGCGGTGGGAGGTCTTTTCAGGTATTCCGCTCGCGCGTTTTTCGCACCGACGGCCCGCGATGTCGGTGCTGCATCGAAGTTCTTTGTCCCGGTGCGTGTGTGAGGGGGTGTCGGTGAGAAATCGGGATCGGACGCGAAAGCGGCAAGAGCGATCGATGCAGGTACGCTGATGAATCAACCGAGAACCCGTTTTCAGCCTGTTACGGGAGAAAAGTTATGATGCTCTACGAATTTATAGAGAGATGAACGTTGCAAATCTGGACGGAACATTAAGATTTTACATTTTTCCTGCGTACGTAATATTATCATCCCAATGCTCCGAACGATAAAAACCATTTTTGACTTGTTGTAAAATCGTTTTACAGCACTTTAGACTTTTGCGTGGAAAAAAAAACTTTTTCTCTGCTAACATTCATCAATGAATCGTTTGTGCGTTCTATAGAAAGTGAAGTCATGTTTATACATTTTTTGCATCTCGTTGATACATGAATGTATGAAAATAACATACTCCGTAATAATGCACGTAAACTATCTGGACGGATTTTAATTCTTCAAAAACACGAAGAAAGACATTTTTAAGCTATCTGAGATACAATTGATGCGAAAATACAATAAAATTTCTGGACCCTTCCGTCAACATGAATTTTTTTTTTAATTTAAAAGGATAACCAAGTTCTGTTTGGGTCGCAATGCGAACGATAAACAATAATTTTGAGCTCTGAATGTTAAAAATATGTGTCAAGGAAATTTTGGGATGTAACTGATCAGATACACACGCAAAAAACTATTTAACGATGTATTATTTTTATATTTTACACCACTAAAAATGTTCCTTGACATATTAAAAAAAATAATAATTTATAACAATTCCAAGTTTTCTATACAAAAAAAAACCAAATACTTTAGTCATGTTATCGCATCATAAAAGATGTAGATGAGTAAATATATCAATACATTATAGGGTACAGTTTTTGAAAAAACTTTGTAAAAAAGGGATTAATATTTCAAAGACATCATGTATCATTGACTGAAATAGGAATTGTTCAAACGTTAAAAAAACGCTGCTAATAAATCACTAAAAAGCTTCCTCAAAAAGCGTATTTATGCTTCTATAAAAAAAAAATTAAATAATCCATCGGGATGGTTTAAAATGGAAAAATCTATCTTCATGCTCTATAAAGTGGAATAATTTTAAAAATGAGATGATAATTTTTTCACTTGAATATAGTAAAAAAACTTTGTTAAAATTATTTTATTTAAAAATTATTGTTACTAAAATTGATGTACGCAGTATGACAAAAATTTAGCAAATATGTTATTTTTCTAAAATTTTTTATAAAACGCATAGTTCCTCAATAATAAAATCATAAGAAAATAGCGTATCAGAATAATTTTGATGGTTTTCAAGATAGAATCGTTCTTTAGACCAAATCATAATTTTTTTAATCGAAAAATATCAAAAATCTTTTTTTTAGACTAAAACAATCGTTTTGAATACCTGAATAAGGTATTTAACTATATATTATAATTATTCAACCGCTAAAAGCAAAAGAAAATAAACATTTTTATCCATGAATAATAAAAAGTCGATGAGTTCCCGATGTATAATTTATTGTTCACAAAAATCTTAGTTTTTCTTTCATAATAAAGAACAAAATTTACAAAATGGCGTAGCAAAATAATTCAAAATAGATAATAAAGCTATTTCAATTCTTCGCTCATGAGGTGGGAGTGGTATAACTATTTAGGGAATCTAATTTAAATTTTTCCATCCAAAAAAAAAGCAAACCCGTTTTTTTAAACATAAAAAATTGTCATAACAACCTTAAAATTAAACTTGAATTTTTTCCGTGCCGATATTCGGATACAAAACCAAATATTTCAAGCCCTGGATCATTGAAGTCGGTCAGCGGGTTACTGAGATGTTTATACACACACACACACACACATACAGACAATTTTTTAAATGGTGTATTTTTATCCTGAAAACTATAAAAAAAATTTCTGACGCATTCTTAAGAAAACTCAATTTTTGGCCGGTACAAAGCTTCCGGTATGTGGAAGCAAAATTAACAATTATTTCACAATATAAGGAAAGTTATCATATATATCATTCCAAACAATTATTACAGTGAAAAGAACGAAGTACACGACGTTCTTAGGAATTTGTCCTCGGCACACCTGAGGACAATGACGTTAACATTTAATCAAATGATGAGATTGATGGATAAATGCGACAGGCTGGACTCAAGTCCAAACATACAAGGAGGCATGGAAAAATCAATCGAAGGTACTCCTTGGCGGATCGGAATTGTGCCAGGTATACAGAATTTGAAAAATTATAATTGTTCATCGAAAAAAAAAAATATTGCAAAGTAACGAGATTTTTTCGAACGCAGGAACAAAATGGTGCGGATCTGGGGATATTGCAAAAAATTATCATGATTTGGGACAAATGAAGGAAATCGACAGGTTTGTACAAAGAAATATTCAAACAAAGAGTATTATTTTATGAAAATATAAATTCGTCATGGACAATATTTATTTATCAACAGTTTTGTTCGCAAAGCTTTTTTAATTGCGCATAAGTATCACAATAGGCACAAATCAAGTATTCTATAAACACAACGTCAAAGTAGAAAACCTTAATCATAATTAATCAAAGAGTTTCAATATTTACACTCTTTTCGTAAAGTAAATATTTTACAAAAAAATATATTACTCAATTATGATGAACTTCAACCATTTTTTTTTGTTTGTCAAAATATCTCATCAACACCTGAGTGTTCATAAATCTTAAAAATCTTAAAAAGTTCTAGATTTGTTCACGTTTACTATTAATTAATTTCGGTACAGCTTTCAACAAACAAACCAACAAACAAAAGTGAATAAAACTTTTATGATTCGCAGATGTTGTCGAGCGCATGATCTTTGTCCTGTAAAAATTCGCGGCAATAAGTCGCGCTACCATCTTAACAACACCAAGCCGTACACGAAGTAAGTTCAAACGATCGATTACATATCTAAAATTATCATATACTTATACTCAGGCTACACCATTTGCAAAGTTTTGTAATAACATTCTTTAATAGCTCTGACTCTTTTACTTATTACTTTAGATCTCATTGCACCTGCGACGGGACTTTTTACAAGTGTCTCAAGAGAATCGAACACATTTCGGCTAACATCGTTGGCAACATATACTTTAACTTTGTGAAACCAGATTGTATAGAAGAAGTTGAGACGGATAATAACAGTAGCATGAAAACTTTCGTTACTGCAAAAATTGTGTTTTAATAATTTAACTTGAGTGCGGGTCTTTCATTTACTATATTTAATTATTGTGACAATAAGTTGTGATACAAATAGTGCATCGATAAAGTGCTATTTATCCAAACTTGCTTTGAATGTAATGAGCGTTTTTTTACGTGATTGTATTCAGTGAACTGACTGCAAACTTCAAGGATGGCAGAGAGGCAAGGATTGGTTTTACCAACTGCTGAACAGAAACTAGATTGTGGTTGCTGAGATTGCCTGTGTGGAGGAAAAAATAATAATGATAAAAAAAACGTTACGTTTGCATTAAAAAAAATATTAATGTTATGCTAGTGATAATTTTTTATATTTATATACTACGGAAAATAAGTGTTATTATAGTTACCTAAGAGCCATAGAGTTTCTTGTCTCAAATGAATGTACTGATGACTTAATAATTTACCAAAAAAAGTGCATAATTTTTCATCCTCCCTCTTCAACAAATAATGAGCTACTTCACCAGACATCTCACATACCATGTTACTCAAAGTTCTGAGAGCTGCTGAAACCTTTATAAAAAAATATCAAGCCTTGTAATACTAAATTGATACAAAATCTTTACCTTTTTTATGCAACTACTTTCGTCAATCACAGCATCGAGTAAATAATCACATAGTTTGAATGTGCACTTTATCAAATAATCAGAACATTCTGATATTGATGATAAGGTTGCTAGCAGCCACATAGTATCAACATCAGAAACTTCTGGATATCGTTGCGATACTGTTGTTGCAAGGTTGTTGATTTCTGACCTACTGTAGTGTAAAAATTGAGAAATTTTAATTTATTTTGATCGAAGATGATTACTAACATTAAGTGCACGAAAAAAAAAATTTTTAAAAAGAACAGATTGAATATTTTTAACTGTAAATAATTTTTCGATAATTTTATGTACTCTATTTTAACTCATTAAAAGTATGTATGTATGAACCAATAAAAAGACTTACTCAATGACATTGACTCCTTTATGAATATATCGGACACAGGCATATGACACAGCAGGCAAAAGTTCATCGAAACATTGCTGAGCAAGATTCACCAACAATCTCATGCAACCTTGGGCTTGTAATATGGAAAGTGTCTTATCATTCCCACAAACTAAATTTCCAATTGTCCAAGAGCATGTTTCCTGGAATTGATAATATTATATAAATTTCCTTTGAACTTTAATTTTATAAGATGCATACAAAAACGATGAAAATGTTAACCTACCACCAATGGATGACTAGGGCTCTCGAGCTCAGAAATCAGATAAGGAGCTGAAAATTTACAGAGGGTGAAACAAGCTTTTGAATTACCTAGTGCTAAATTACAGCAGCAGTTAGCAGCTGACAATTTTAGATGACTGGATGCACCCGACAGATCTCTGATTAGACCATGCACTGCATTATCAACTTTGAAAAATGCATTTATGTGGTCCTCACTCTGAAATAGAACAGAACTTTATTTCTGATTCATAATAATATTATGAAGACATGACATACCTGTATGAGAGCATTTTGCAATTTATTATAATCTGTAATACTAAGTGCTTTCTTTTTAAGATTTTTTGCTGTGGTTGTAACAAACTCTTTTGTAAGTTCGTTGCTACCACTTGTGTGCCCAAGAGCAGTACGATTTTTATTCACTGAAGCGTCTCTCTGCTCCTTTCTCAATAAATTAATTTTATCCCTCAACTCATCTCGCAAGTGAACTGCAACTGTTATGTCCTCATCAGCTGTTGGTTCTGCCATTACTAAATACTATAGGATGTTTACTGAAAGGTCTGAAAGTAGGTACTTGCAAACTTTCTCGTCACCAGAGTCCCAAGATTTTTTTCTTATAAATATACAGGTATTTCTTGGAAATATGCAGTACTTGGTGAAAATATATTTTACCAGTAATAGGGTATATGCTTCGTACTTCGTTTGTAAATCAAACAAACATAACGAATGAACACAAAGAATTCTGGTACTTCTTACTTCGTCTAAATTTTTATACAATTGCCGAGAAAACAAATTTTTTCAATCAACACTTTAAGGAAATGTATTTGAGCTTATTTTTAAAAAATAAGGCAACGCTGTTTTTTAAATACTTTTCTGTCTGTTTCTAAATACCCTATACTCACTTTGTTTTTGGGAGTCAATTCAACTTAAAAGTGAAATCACTCGCCAAGTCGTCAGTGTCGTCACAAAAACTAAAAAAGCTACAGAACAACAGAACTACGGAGGAATAGGAAATTAGAAATGAGCCTAGAAATTTCCTAGCCGCCAGAGTTATTATTGGTTCAACAATCTATATATATATATTAAACTTACAGAGGAAGTGAGAGTGAAATGTGAAAGCGTACGGCTGCTGAAGAGAGAAAGAAAACGGTTTTTGTCTTTCATCTCTCTCGAGCCTACTCTTGATTGGCTACTGCTCAGTTGTATAAATAGATATATTGAACGGGAGGTGGGGAAGGGAAAAATATTAGCAGTGCAGCCGTGCTGCAGGGGTGGTAAGTACTTGTCATGTAACTTTTTTTGCTTTTGCTCAGGCTTCTGAACAAACAATTTTCGTCTTAAATACACCGGAAGATGCATTTAAGTCGAAAATAAGTCTGTCAAAACTCTTGTGCAGATAAAAAAAAAGTTACATGATACCATCCCAGGGGCTGAGGCGGTCGACTCTTTTTCAAGCTCAAAGAAAAATAATTACCAAGCTTTGAAAAAGGCAACATTTTGTTTGATGAAAATGCAAGGAAGAAAAGTTTTATCTGTATCATTTATACGTCTATTTTATTTTATAAAATTTCAAATATCCTTATAAAGATCTCGTTGCAGGAAACAGTATTTTAAGTATAAACTTTCTCTCAACAAATATTTTGTACAAACAATACATTAAACGTTTAAGAATTCCATTCGTATGTTAAGTATAGTTCTAATCACATACAAGAAATTAGGTAAAATTACGAAAATTACATAGTAACATTCAAAATGCAGTGTATACACGCAAGTACGGGTAGAGTCGTAGAATTAAAAATACTGAGTGAAAGTATTATAATACATAATGTGCAAAATAACATACTTAATACATAGTTATACAGATGTAATAAGCCGTATGTAACAGCACTGCTTGCTACCAAGCTGTAGAATCAGAAAACATTACAAGAGAAACTGTAAACTAATATACTAAAAGGTCTTATAAAACTTATTCACCTTTAAAAATCGTTGTTTTTGTGTAATGCATTCGGATTCGATTTCTTACATGACACAGTTTGTCACTTTCGAGTTTCATTCGCTTATCCACGTAATTCTGTGTTATACTAAAAATAAGTTGTGAACGATGATCACACAATAGTTCCTGTTCAAAATAATGATTATCGTTTTTAAAAACAGTTATGGGAACTATTTTAAGTGTCTCTGAAACAGTAGTAAAATTAATATTTTTACTGAGATCTTTATATCGCGCGCCTTAAAATTTTTTCAGTACACTCACATATCGTGAAAACGTCATCTGAAGCAAAATTTAGTCCACCCCTATTTTTTAAAACCGTTAATTTTGACGGCTCATTTTTTTCATTCGCCAGCATACTCTGACATACAGTACAGTGAATTCTCTTTTTTATAGAATACACAACCGCTCCTGCTGTGTGCTTAATAATATCATGTAAATACTCTGATTGAACCCAAGAATCTTGACATGTATAATCATGATCCTGCAAACTGTAATTGATGTGCAAAATATTTGAAATCGGAAGTGCTGGTGCTGCGTACGAATTTTTTTTCTCACTTTTATTATTCACTGAATTTGTAAAAGATTCGTAGCTAGATGTTGATTGCTTCGGTAATTTTCTTCTGAGCTCTAACATTTCTTTGACGAATTGCCTCGTTCTTTGATTCCTTGCAGATTTTGAACCTCAAAAATCGATTCCAAGCCTCATCAGACACGAAGTCCTCTCTGCTTATGTATTTTTTGACGTAACCATCCATAAATCCCACTTTCATTACATGACATCCTACGTCGCAATCTTGCTCTACTTTTTTTTTTCTTGACGGCTCCTCACTACTTGCAAAGGTAGACAAACGTTTTCTACAAAATATTAAAATACATACTGAATTAGTACACTCACACATTTGACCAATATAAATTTGACAATTGCACATACCTGGTTGAGCTATCTCCAAAAAGTGTATTTTGATTCACACGTACATTTTCATTAGATGATAAAATCGACTGCTCACACGTTGTTTGATTGTGCGTAGTTATGGGCATCACAGAATCGTTTAGAACGATTGGCTCATTTTGAGAACTGGATTTAAAAGATTTGACTTTTGACAATACACTAACTGTCCTGTCACTGATGGATCTTCCTTCCGTGCTTCTGTCATCATGATCACAGCACAAGACATCATTTTCTGCACCAGCAACATTTTTCCTGATTAAAGGAATAGCATTTGGCAATAATCGCTTGACTCTTGTACATCCATCTGTTTGGTGGAATGATTGTTCATCAAAGTGGTCACTGCAAACTGTTGCAGTTTTTGGCACACTTGATAGTCCACATGCGGTAATCCACTTTCGTTTTTGAATATCATCATTAGGAAATCTGTAGGATTAAAAATTTTTGTAGTACATTGATATTACTAACATCACGTATACAGGCTGATTATCTTTATTTACCTGTGAAAACTGCGTATATTATTGCCAGTGATGTGAAACTTTTTGCACACTACACAAGTTACCGTCATTTTACAGATGATCTTACATAAATAACTATTGAAAAATTTATAATTTTGAAACACATTCTTTTCAGTACAGGTAATGCAGTACCTGCAGACCCTGCAGTATATAATATATATAATATTTACTTCTGCTACTTTGACGCCTTAGGGCTCAGTCCCATGGAGCGAAATAGAGCCGCGCAATAGACTCCGCGCAATAGAAAGAGCCAATCAGAGCTATTGCGCAGACTTTTCTATTTCG
>JAPYYV010012337.1:0-10360 GCA_030522625.1 Copidosoma aretas | reverse complement strand
TCATCATCATCATCTTCATCATCATCATCATTATTTTTTTTTTTTATAATAATTATTATCGTTATCATCATCATCATTATCATCATTATCATCATTATCATTATTATTATCATTATCATTATTATCATCATTATCATCATCATCATCATTATTATCTCAATCATCATCATTATCAGTTTCATTTTTATGAGCATCATCATTATCATTTTCATGTTTATCATAATCATTATAATCTGCATCATTATCATCTTCTTCATCATCATTATTATCTCAATCATCATCATTATCAGTTTCATTTTTATTATCATTCTCATCATCATTTTCATGTTCATCATAATCATTATAATCTGCATCATTATCATCTTCATCATCAACATTTTCTTTTTATTATCATGATTATCATCTTCATCATCATCATCATTGTTATCGTTCTTATTAGGAAATAATCTTGTGTGATCTTTTGGACAAACTACATTAAATCTACCTTGCTGTTAAAGGGATTTCTTAAATGTGTAGTGATTTATCGATTTTTCTTCCCATTAAGTTTTTTTTTGGTCTATTATTAACGTGAACAGGCAAATGGAATACTTAGTGATTTTACCGCAAGAAAAAAGTTATGTATGCCTTTATACTGCTTTTATTAAGCTTAGAATTGACCGTATACAGATTTTGATAGTTCATCAAATATTTTTTTATCATTATCATCTTTACGTGTAATTTCATTTTGTTCATGTTACTTACAAAAAGCTCTTTCATCTTTTTTATAACTGTAATCGATGATATATTTAATACTTTGCATGAATTATGTTTACACAAATTCTGTGGGTGTAAAAGATATTTCTTTGTCCTTTTCAGAATTTAAAAATTTGAATCACCATAATTTTTTCGTTTTACATGTCTTACATAAAAAATTTTGTAAAAAATGTTTAAAAAAAAAAAATTATCTACTCAGAGAAATATAGTAGTGTTTATATTTGTCAATTTCAAGGTAAAAATTTTTTTTTGTGAAATAATACCGATTTTTTTCCCCGTTGTTACGTGTATTAATCTTTCTTATTTATCTTAGTACATTAACAACACACATGATTGTTATTATTTGTCTCAATGATTCCCACCTACAATTTCACACTGATCAATGCATTTTCCTTCTAAATTAAAAATACTGCGCTGTTATTTATGGAGACCAACAGTAACTATAAAATAATTCAATTAATTTACAATGAAAAAATATTTTTAATGCATTGATGTCAGATAGTAACTAAGATTTTTAAACGTTTTGTACGCCACGAAAAAAAGTGACAAGGTAGATCTAAAACTTGTAGAATTTGTAACGAACTCTCTAACATACAGAATCATCTTAAAGGATACTTTTTAATAAATAGTGCATGTAAAAATATGTACTGATTGGGGGGAATAATTTTCTAGAAGAGATTCTTGGAAAAAAGACAGTAAAAACGTTCATGAAAATGGTAAGTCACTTGAGAATTGGTATTTAAAAAACGAATATATCAGTATAGTTTCATGAATGTATTAAATTAATGAGTCCAACTTTTCCCAGGAAGTTTGTCATGAATTATTTATTCGGAATCATCCTCTTACAGTGTATATATATATATATATATATATATATATATATGTGTGTGTGCGTGTGTGTACATGTGTTTATAAATGTTATATATCAATGATTTTCCGTTCTATTTGAAAATATATTATTAAACACGCTTATTTAGATATCTTAAATAGTATGTATATAGTTTTCTAAAATAAAATAAAAAAAGATTAAAGATAAGTCTAGAGAAATGGTAAAACAAGAAATATAATAATTTCTTTTAAGGAATCATTAGAGCACAAAAACAATTTTGAATATAAATCATTATCGTTTCATACAACAACTCTGTTTTCTCAAATCAGCATATTTTTTAAAATCACCTTTTGGTATCCAAATCATTCGTGAAGTTTTAGACTAAATGGGGGTTACTGCTTTCATTAAGCTTAAATAACGATCATATTGTACTTTTACTATAGGCTTGAAAAAATATAGTGGATTTTAATAACTTGCTTTATTTGAAATAGCAACTGTAGAATCATTTTTTCAAAACTTATTTTTTACAATCAATAATAGCCTTTATTTGAAATATATCTGCTTGGTTCAATGTGTTAATAATGTTGTTCGAAACAATGTATTTCTTTATAAAAGGATGAATTAGTACAGATATAAGTTTTTAACTTAAACCACTTTTTTTTTACTTATATATAAAAAAAGGTATCTCCTAATCATACATTTTCTTGTGTAAAAAGAATATGTTATTTGCCAGTAAAGTATCAATTTTTTGTCTTAGCAAATTATTAACGGTTTTAACAACAGGACTTTATCAAAAATATTAAAATAAAATTATTGAAAAAAAAACATTTAGGAAATATTGTTATTAGATAAGAATAATTTTGAAACCTATAAATAATTTTCGTTGATGGAAACCAAATAAACATTGAACATTAAAAGTAATTATTTCGTGTATAATTAATAGTACTAACAACTAGAATACTAGTTTGATTTAAATTTCTTCGTGGCTTTAATTTAAAGATTGTTTTCAATTGATGAAAGGAGTTTTTAAATGGAATGTTTTTATCTTACCTTGAGTACTTTTATGTAAAAAGATGTATGCTTCGATCAAATCGGTAATAATTTTGTGTGAACAATAGTATTTCTTTTTCAAAAGATAAATCAGTACAGATATCAGTTTTCAAATTAAGAAATTATTTTCTTACTTATATGATAAAAAGATTTCTCCTAATCAGATATTTTTTTGTTTGGAAAGAGTATGTTATTTGCCAGTACAATATCGAATTTTTTTTTGCCGAAGAACGAGATGTCGAAATCGCAAGTATCTTGTAAGTACCTCAAAATACGCTTTACCGCGTTCCAGTGACTCTTATCAAAATTATCAAGGTATCCGCTAACAACTCCGAGGGAATACGCTATATCGGGTCGTGATACTACGGTTAAAAACAAAAATGATCCAACTAATTCGCGGTACATAACATTCGGCGAGGTCGGTTTATCAGGCTTAACAAGTCGAGCGTGTGGGTCAGCTGGTATTTTAACTGAATTGGCATCAATCATTTTGAATTTTTGCAAATGTTTATCGATATACAGCCCTTGGCTTTTAAAAATGAAATCAGTATTTTGAGTTATCTATGTACATATGCAATAGCTCAATTCGTTCGTAGTTGTATCAAATTCACTTAAAAAATATTAATTATTTTAATTAAAATAGTTTGTTTTTTTCAAAATAACAAGCCGTTATCTACATATAAAGCAAGATAAACTTAATTTTCTCCAAACATCCCGATATAAATGCATGTATCCCCGTTGCTTTGTATAAAATCTACACCTTTCACAAATCCATCAAACTGTTCTTTCCAGCGCCTGAGTGCTTTCATCCATAAATAGCTTTGTTGAGTTTCAACACTGAGTTTTTGCTTCTGTCTTGCAAGCTGTCTGGGATTTTCATATAAACAGTTTCTTCCAGTTCGCTGTTTAAGTACACTGTACTAACGTTAAACTGAATAGATCTTAAGTTGTCACGCGCGGCGATCGCGAGAAGTGTTCTAACAGATTCAAAACGCACTACAGGTGAAAAGATTTCTAGATAATCTATGCCGGCCTCTTGCGAAAAATCCTGTGAGCATTGCTACGCCTTGTATTTTGGGTTAGTTTCGCTGTTAAAAGCTTTAATTTTAAATACCCATTTATAACCTACAGCTTTGTGTCCTTCAGGCAACTCTACCACCTCTCAAGTTTTATTTTTCTCGTGAGCTCTGAGCTCTTCACGGACAGCGCGTTTCCATAGGTCGGCATCTTCGCGAGCTAGGGCTGCTTTGTAACTTGTCGACTCATCACACATACTTGGTATCTCGATGGAGGTTGCAAATCTGCGTAACGACGCAAGCGATACGGCTCTTGATTATCATTCCCCCCTCCCGCATGGTCATCGACAGACTCGTCCGTTAGTGACTCATCGATTGCGGATGGCCGGGTGGAACCACCGTCGCCGCTCTCACTCGCGTCGAAGTCGTGACTCCCTTCCTCTGCCTCGTCTTTGATGTGCTCCCTCACCAGTACCTCGTTAACTACGGGATGTCCGGCGGAGCTCTCGTCATTGCGAATAATAATTTCTATTGTGTCATCCGTCGTATTTGTGGACCTATTTTCATTAAGCCTAACGTTCCTCGGTATTGTGACGCGACCGGTCTCCGAATTAAAAAGTCTGTAATAAGATGAGTCGTTCTCGTACCTAACGAGGATCAACTCTTCGAATTTACGGTCCCACTTTTTTTGAGAAGCGTCGGGAACAAGCGCATAAGCCTGGCATCCAAATGTGCGTAGGTATGAAATGTTCGGCTTTTTACCAGTCCACATCTCGTACGTAGTGACAGAGTCAGAGCGAGTGCTTACTGTTCTATTTGTAACGTATACAGCGGTATTTTTTGCTTCTGCCCAAAGAAATTTAGGTAAATTTTTCGCTGCAATCATTGAACGAGCGCTCTCTACAATTGTTTGCATTTCGAATTCAGCGCACCCGTGCTGTTCCGGTGTATACAGAGCGGACGTTTAAAACTTCATACCTCTGGCCTCAAAAAACTCTATCGTCGTTATATTTTTGTACTCTGTGCCGTTGTCAGATCTAAGACCTTTCATGTCTTTGCCAATTTGATTTTTTATTAAATTAGCAAATTTTATCAAGCAGTCGAAAGTGTCACTTTTGTGTTTGAGAAAATATACTACGCAAAAGCGAGATGCTTTGTCTTTGAAAAGCAAAAAGAATTTTGTTACACCGACGGACGGTGTTTCCATTGGACCGCATAGGTCAGAAAAAATAACTTTGCCCGGAGCAACGTTATTATTTTTCTCAGTTACCTTAAACGGTGGCCTAGAATGCTTTCCGAACTAACAACTTTCACAGAAAAATTCGTCCCTATTTTTAAGTGTCAGACCTGAGACTGCGTCATTTTTAATCATTTTCTTGATATAATTTTGGTTACCGTGACCAAAACGCTCGTGCCACGTTTTTAATGAGGCGGAGGAAACAAAATTAGCCTCGTAAGTGGTGCATGTCTTTATCAAGAGACGAATTGAACCGTTATTTAATTTTATTCCACGTATCATCAAAACGTCATTCCGCGTAATATCTGCAAAGTCTAAACATTCACCGCTTACTAGGCGTTTTATACGAATTTTCCCGAAGCCTAACACTTCTTGTCTTGTTTCGTCGCCGAGGTAAACAAACTCGCCACAACATGGCGTCAATTCAAAGAACCACTCCCTACGACAACAGATGTGCCGCGACGCGCCGCTGTCGGAACTTCGAGATTTTTCGCTTGCCACGAACGCACTGTTTTGAGCGCTGATGCTACCGGAAGCATCATTCGATTCTCTCTTGACCTTTTCGGCTTTTTTCGCACGTTATTTGCAAAACACTATCGTGCTATATGACCGGTCTTTTTACAATAATTACAAACGGTGTTGGTTCTGTCCTTGGTTCGGCTGCTCCCCGTCGAAAGTCGGTCTCCACTGCCTGGCGTGGCCTTACTTCTGCATCTGCAGCTGACATACGAGCTTCTTCTCGTAAGAGCCGTTTTTCCAGTTCCTTACCGTTTGGTTCGTCTCATCTACGTTGTCCCACGCCAAAATAAAAGCGTTGAACTTGGACGGTAGGGTGATCAAAATTTTGGCGATAATCATGACGCTCTAAATGTCGTGTCCAATATCCTTGAGCTGGTTGGCCATATTTTCGATCTTTGCGACGTGCTGTGCAGTCAAATCGCTTGGAGCCATGTGATATTCGTGGAATTTTGTCATGAGGGCTAATTTATTAGAAGCACTTTTCTGCTAATAAATGCTCGATAGTTTCTTCCACACTCGTTAGAACTCGAACACGTCACTAAATACTCCAGCTGCGTATAATCGACTGATGACGACAGAACAAACGTCACCCTGGCGTCACGCTTCACCCATTCCTTTATCTTATATTGATCTGTTGTAGGCTTAGTTTTCTAAACGCTCGACGATATTTAACAAATCCTATGCAACAAATATTGCCTTCATCTGGAACTTCCAAAGTTAAAAGTTCTGGATGTTGAATTTCGCGGCATTTCTGATGTCAATTGTTTCGGACATCTTGGGGTAAACGTGGAGACGCGCACGGCACCAGTTGCACACACACGCACACTAAAAAGTACATGCGCGAAGACGTTTGATCTCACAACAAAAAAGTTCATTGTTATCTACCAAAAGAGACTTTACGGCCCATAACCTATTAGCATACAGATCATATTGTGATATGAATAAATACACAGTAGTGTAAATATGGTTTAATAACTTATTTATTGAAAAAAATGTAAAGTGAAGTAAGATCGTTGAAAACACGTGCGTAGTGCACGAAGGCGTGACATAGTCTGCGCTAGTACCTCGAGCTCGGTGGCCGAGCGAGAGAGCCAAGCGGCCGCTGCCGCTGCTGTTGCAATCATACATACAATCAGAGCGCTCGCTGTCGGTAACACGCAAATTATACGTAAAAAAAAGATATATAAATTAATATAATAAAGTACCGTCGATATAATAACACAACAGAAATCTTTGTGGCTTATACAGTAGCCCCAATCCAGACAGAGCTTCTCTCAAGTAGATGGTTACACGTTGCTTCTGAAGAGAATCCAGCTGTTCTTGCCTCTATAGTTTGCAAGTCTTTAGAATTAAAAGGTTTATCCATATGGTGGCTTCGTCCATCCTGACTGCAAATTGCAAAAAAAACATGAAAACCAGCAAATTTATTGTGTTTAAATAAATATTGTTGCAAACAGACTAGGATATTTAAATTGCAGAATGATGCAGCTTCAATCCTGTTTGAATAGAAGTCCAAAAATGAAACCATCTGCCCGGCACTTTTTTAAAAATTCAATTTAAAACTGAAAAATTTCGAAAATTTCAATTTTTTGTAAATATTTTTAAAGATTTTGCATCAGCTCCTAGATTCTACATGCTAAGATGAATACAAATCTTAATACTAGCCTATAAAAACTATAATTTTTTTGTAACAAGCGGCTTTTTTTCAATAGAAAAAAGTTCAAGCTAAATAAATAATTTAATTACCTTTTTATCTCACTACTCAGTAATGCTTTAAATTGCATTGTTTTCCTGGAGTTTCTCTGCAAATAATAAAAAAAATTTGCCATACAATACACAGGAGCGAGGATAAGGGGTTTTTTTTTAATTCGCTGTGACTTAGTTGATTAAAATTATGATCTGAGATTGTAGCATATTGCGGTTGTAGCCCAATATTTTTCATAAAGTCATTTTACAACTGCATACAGCTCTGTATATTGTTGCTACGACGAAGTATAACACAACGTTTTACTGTACCGTGCGAAAAGTTGATTAGTGAAGGGGACTTCCCAGGCGGCAACGGCTCGACCGCTCGCTCGAGCTGCCAAGCGCACATTTTCAGCCCGTCGCTTCAAATCGAAGGTGACAAAAAAAGTTCTATGTCTCGACTTCTGTTGGTTCTAGATTTTTTTTTTCTTTTATGTGGGGTAGCTTGTTGATCTGTGAACAACGGAGGTGAGTACTTGTCTGCTAGAGGGTCCGAATGCTTTTTTTTCAGTTTTATGATTATTTTATTTTTATGATATTTATCCGATAAATTAAACACACTTTCGTTCGACAATACTCTATCAACCAAAACTTGGTGCATAAAATTTTACACTCTACATGGTGTATTACTACAGTATTGCTGATGCACGTACGTATACATAGGGCTTACAATTTGAATACGTATGAATTCGCCTAAAAACAGGTATACTTTTTCTACTTCTAGTTGTTCTTTGTCTTTCTACAGTTCTTTTCAACAGTTGTGATGGCGATAGCCAACGTTTTAAATAGTTTTGTATTCATCACGTGATCCACGTGTTAACCATAAACATTTCTACAATCGCTCTGCAACTGTACTTTCGATTTATATGTTGGCATTAAATCGTTTTCTTCACTCTAGTAAGTACGAATTGTAAATTACTTTTATGCGTGCTTTTGCAAATTCGTATATCTGACACTTTTCAATATTATACTTCCTCTAAATTCAACTGTCACATAGCACTATAGTTCAATACATCTCGCACTATATTTCTACCGTTGCAGTACATCTAAATATTCTACAAAGATTTCGCAAATGAAAAACTATGTTGGATATTAATATATCGTTTTTGAAGCGAAGCTTCTTATGGCGCGTTCTGGCTTTCCCATTATGGGGACCAAAATGATAATTTAATGCCTCGCAACGAGTTTTATCAATCAATGAGGTCGGCCAACGAAAAACAAAAGGAATTTTTAATAGACATTATTTACTATCTTCAATCTGATTCTAACAACCCAATGCTAGTGAGATTGACAAGTCCAGCAGGATGTGGAAAGACATGGGTTTTAAAAATAGTTATGGAAATTTACAACAGATTTCATGGCTCTGATACCTTTTTTAATGCTTACATTACTTGCGCATCGACGGGAAAAGCTGCTGTTGCTATTGATGGATGTACTGTACACACTGCTTTTAAAATAACTTTATCGACAGTTTTTACCCCATTAAATAATGAAACAGTTTAACTCTATCGAAGCTTATTTAAACAAGTTAAAGTTATTATTATTGATGAAGTGAGTATGATTGGTGCTCAACTTTTAGTGAAGATAGATAGTAGATTAAAACAGATAACAGGAAATCATGATTCTGCTTTTGGGGGATTGGATATTATTTTTGTTGGAGATCTACGACAGTTACCACCGGTCAAAGCTACCCCAATTTATAAGCCCTTCGGAAATTTGGCACAACGAGCAGCGGGACCAAACTTGTGGCGTCAACTTAAATATTATGAATTGACTCAAGTTATGCGACAATCAAATGAACAATTTTCATCATTGCTGACTAAAATTGGTGATGGTAAAAAACTTGACCCAAGTGAATCGAATTTAATAGAAGGTAGATTTTTTACAAAGGAAGATGCCAACCGTCTTTGTCCGAATGGAATTAGATTATTTTTTAATAATGACTCTGTTGATAGGTATAATACTCTTATTTTACGATCAGAAGACAATAATAAAATTTCAACTGCAATCGATACGATAACTGGTTGTCAAGGATACGAACAGCTACAGTCAATAAAACAAAAATTACATACATTGAAAGTTATTGATACAGGAGGTTTACCTTCAGAAATTATTTTCGTCGTTAATAAACATTCTATGATAACAACGAATAATTATGTTAACGATGGCTTGGCCAATGGTGCTATTGGTAAACGAGTCCAGATTGAAATCGATCAGAATGATCAAATCACTAGAGTTTGGCGAAAAAAAAATTGGTCAAAAAACAAGAGTAAAGGCTGCAGCGGGTGCTAAATTAATCAATGTTGGACGGAAAGCGGTACCAATTTTAAAAAGAAATTGTAGCATACCACTTAATAGAAATAAAACTATCATAGTAACAAAAAATCAATTTTCATTTATTCCTGCTATGGCTGTAACAATACTTAAATTACAGGCTGGATCTTTTGATGAAATTGTTTATGAATACGATAAGAAGCATTCTTTGCCGTTAATTTACGTTGCTTTATCTCGTGTTACCACTATTAATTGACTATACATTACAACAATTAACAATGATCCTCAACAATTTATTTTTCATCATGGAAGGCGAAATGACGCAATTAATGTTGATTTAGCTCGAGAGTTTGAAAGATTGTCACTGAATAGATTACAAACTAAGTATAGTGCTATTCTCAATCTAGTTCGAAGGCAAGACGTGTTATCCATACTAACTTTAAATTGTCGGAGTCTTTGTGCTCATGCTCATGATATTAGTGATTCTTTGACCCTAAGCTGCAATATTTTATTATTCTCAGAAACGAGAATGAAAAATAAAGAAACCGCAATCATAAATAATTTTAATTGTATATCAAAATATCAAAGAAATCATTGCTGCGTTGGTGGAGTTGCTATTTACTATAACAATGATAAATAGAAACATTACATTATCAAAGACAATGAATCAATATGTCACACCAGAAGTCGTTTACAGAATTACAGTACTGAATTATCACAAATTGGAGAAGTATGTGCTGCAGAAATGATATTGGGGAACGGACAATGTTTGTTAATTTTTAATTTGTATTTTAAGTGATTCTATCGATAGCAGAGTAGTTGAGAACAATTTACTGAATCGGCCTTCGCTATCCAATTTTCAAATATGATGTTAATACGATGTCTGGTAATGCAGATACATTTCGTATCCTGCAAAAAATGACGTCTATATAATTT
>JAPYYV010012336.1:0-23475 GCA_030522625.1 Copidosoma aretas | reverse complement strand
ATGCCAACCCACGTCGTAGGTTACAAATTTGCTCGCAAACTCAGGTTATTGGCATCACTGGCGCAAGGAAAACGTATAGGCTAACCTGTAGAAATACGAATCGATCAATTTTAATTAGAATATCTCAAAATTTTCCACAGTCACACTTATTTTGCTGGGCGTCATTTGAAAGAGGAGACTTTTTTCTACAAGACTTATGCAATCTTATTACGGGAACCGTTAATTTATTCGAGTTATTAGGTTGTTTCTATCGCATATGCGAGTTTCGCCAAAAGAAAACGTGTTAGAAAGTGCCACATAAAATCAATGATATCTCGAAATTTTGCAGACTAAGCGATATAAATAATTATACCATGGGATTCAGCACATTTTAAACTATTTAATTGACTTGGTCCAAGTTCGGGAACCGTCACGAAGGAGCCTCCTTAATGAAAAAATATTTATTACAATTTCAAAGTCCTGTCAGAAAATTAATATAATTGAATTACTGAATTCAAGTCTTATTAGAAAATTATCATATATGGAAAATAATGCAAGAATCAGTCCCAAGTTTGACGGTGATTCAATACATAAGTAGTCAAGATATGAACAAAATTTTGGCTTTTACATGGAGTTTATGAAATACTTTCTTTTTCCAACTTGTTCTAATTGAATTTGAATGCGAATAACAAATGTATCTTGATTTGTCGGACATGTGTGGTACAAAACGTTCGTACAGCCAAAAAATACAAATAAATGATTGAAAATGCGCAATGAAGAAAACAGGTTCGAAGAGGAAGATTATAAGAAACTGCAACATTGGCAACCTAATACTCACTATACCCAAGATAAGTAGAGTTGTAAAAATAAAAATGCATACTGATTTGAAGTGTTAGCATACACATCCAGGTTTGAGCGCATAGGTCGTGTATCCGACTTAGAGTGAAACGAAAGGAGAAACTCAAGGAGTGATACAAGAAGAGCAGCGGCAACAAGAAAACAAGAA
Organism: Copidosoma aretas; assembly: GCA_030522625.1. Classification (NCBI taxonomy): domain Eukaryota; kingdom Metazoa; phylum Arthropoda; class Insecta; order Hymenoptera; family Encyrtidae; genus Copidosoma; species Copidosoma aretas. The sequence goes on along the minus strand of JAPYYV010012336.1, from coordinate 22,490 downwards.
GTATGGTAGTACCATTAGACCTTATACAGTTGAAATGGAAATGTGTATTATGCGTGCAAAATAAAAGAAAGAGCAAAACAAAAACGGGAGGAGGGGTGAATCAGCTAAAAATCAAAACGAGAGAGTGACGGCGACGTCGGGCGTCGGCACTGGAGTTATGGATGCAAGAGGCGCGGCAGGCAGAAAAAGAGAGAGCACAATCAGTGTAATTGTTTGACACCCCATAATCAGCGTCCTCTTACCCCCTGCCCTCTCCTTTTCTCTTCCTCGCTGCACAGTCTGTTCTTGTTTGGCGTCTCTTTGCCACTGCACACACTGTGCACTTGGTTTTCCTCTTTGGAAGGGGGAGGGGGCTCATTACCCCTATCATGAGTCCGAAGCAAGGAGAGAGTCGAGAAGAGATGAGAGTGTGCGGGAGAGAAAAAGAAGAAGAAGGATGGACCGACGAGCCGAGGGTTGTGTTGTAAGGGACAGACGAAGAAACATAAGGAATGCTTCCCCTGTTCTCTCGCCCGGGACCCTAGCAATGGACTTGGAGTTTCTTTTTTTCTCTCTTGTTCTGCTGTGCCATTGCCTTCTCGAGGCCGTTTGACTGCCTCTCATACGCGGGAGGACGGGCTAAAATAATGCTCTGCTGTTTGGTGTTGGTCGAATTATAATTTTGTTGTAATGCCGACAGCTGGGAATGTATCAAGTCGTTTGCATTTTTTACGTGGCATTTTTATTTTTGCTGCGTTTTCTATGATCATTCCTTTGTAATTAAGTATGCTAACATCATGAGAAGATAAAATTGTTTCATTAATGTGATTGAAGTCGAATGTAAGCACGTGATTGGTAATTATTATGAGACAAATCCAGGACACGAGACGAGCATATATTGACGAATTTACATTTGAATATTTAACTAATGAGAGTGAAAGCTCAATGGGATAACTAATGAAAGAGCACCTGTATACACCTAACCTTAGCTTCGGGAATACATGTCCTCCTATTTTACATAAGGTCAGGTCAATTAAGATATGATTCTGAGATAGTGAGCTCGACTATGGAATAGAGGCCTTTTTACGATATGCAATATCTCGCAAAGTCGAATTGTTTTAAGACGCCATTTGCGTTGAACTTAATCATGAAGAGGTTAGGTTGATGTCGTAGGTGGCATTATTCCGATACATAGCATATCGGGATAAAGCCCAAGGGGTTTCTTTAAAACACTTCGATAAATAGCAATATTGGAAAAAACTTCACCTTCTTGCTATCACTCTAACATTGGTAATGTCATGAAATTTAGCAATCTTGCGATACATAAAACTGCTTTGATAAACCACCTGGTTCCATTTCTAGTACTAAAGTACCAATTCGATATGTATAATACTCAAATTTCAAAAAGTTTCTGGTATTCCATAAATATAAGTAAGTATTTTTCAATTCTGGGGCATAATATTGCCTCAAAAGTTTATTCAAGATCACTTTAAGATCGAATCATGAAAAATTTCAGCCTTGAGCCCCTACGCATTCTTTCCTCGCTCTTTTATAGCTGTTACAAATCCAACGTTCGTTTGATCATTATGAAGGCCATGCTACTACTAAACCATTACCCCTCACGAATCGTAATAACTTTTCACTTCTCTTCCTCACTGTATTCTCCTGCATCTCTTATTTCGATAATTTGAGTGTAGAACGTGACGGAGCCCGCGCTTCTCTCCGTTTGCCATTTAGATAAGCAAAGTGTAAGGGACGCAGTGGCAGTGAGGTGTCCATGAACAAAAAAGAAAAAAAAAATGCATAACGAAGAAGTGGGGTAGGGCGATTCGAAGAAAAAAAGGAGAACGAGGAGGAAAGCAGATCGATCGCATCCGCCGATCCGTGCGAGTGTGGCTGAGAGAGACAAAAGAACGGGACGGATGTGAGGGATGGGCGGGCAAAAAAAGAAAACAGCGCTCGATATTAACTCGATCGATCGTTGAAGTTGCGGGGGAAGTGAGAAGGAAAGAATCTGGAGTGGCAATAAGTGTGAGAAGGATTCGATTGTGAGCTGGATGGATTTGTTTTGAGATGTTGATAGGGAGATGCTCCATTTTGGATGCCATGTAGATGAATCGCTTTTGCAAAGCAAATAGTTATCTGGTGCTGAAAATTGTTGATTTTATATTTGGAATCTCTGAACAAATATTTAGCTCGATAACTGTTCAAGCCATAAAATGTGAATAGTGATACTTGTAATTTCACATGGTTTGTCGATGTGACATAAGTAACTTTGAGGTTATCTTTTTAGGTTATCTTTATCTACCAATACACGCTCCAGCTTTTGTAAAAAGCTATCGGCAGATCAATTTTCTACTAACCTGACTATGTACATGATTCATCCATGTTGCTAAAGTATCACCAAAGGCATATGGATAAAGAAGAAGGTAAAGTTCTTAAGAGATGGAAAAGAAAAGGGCGAAGGGAATAACTGCAATCTCTTCAATTATTTCGCGCCGTTACGGGAGGAGGGACTAACCTTCTGACAATCGCCGCGTCAAAGACTCGTCCTCCCGTATGGATTACATTTGTATGCAACGAGATTTTTGAGTTCACGAGAGATCAATTTCGAGAAGGCAAAAATGGTGATTGGTCCTTGAGCTTCTTAATGCCGGTTGCTATGTTGTGTATTGAAGAGGCACGACGTAGTGAGGAAAATTATTGGAACCCAGATTTTTAGTGATCAGTTGTATGTTGATACAAATTATAAATTCACTCAATAATTCAAAAGCATACATATGTATGTGATTTGAAGTCGGAATATAAATAGGAGTTCTGACATGAGTCAACAGCACTGAAATAGCTCTACAGAAATTTATTTCAGCTGATGAACCTCGTGATTAACGTTGTTGAATCGAACTATAATTGTATGCTGATACAGATGTGTCGGATATTGTACTTATTTGAGGATATCATTTGATCATCAATCAATTTGGTATTTATTTTATGACAATTCAAAATGCAGCGGCAATGGTAATGTAAAACTAGTCGAGTTGCACATGATTATCTCTTGTATATTTAATTATTATGCATGTATGTGTACTTCACCTTTAGATCACACGCGAATAAAAATATAAGTGATAATCATGTGCAACTCAAAAAGTTTTTAATTACCATCTCTGTCGATATTATTAGATGATTTCGCTTGTGCAAAGTTATACAAATTTTGATATCTAGAAAAAGTGCATGAATAGTATATTAATACCACATCCTCAAGCTATTTCTTACTGATTTACAAAATGAATTATCCGGAGCTATAACTCTAATTTACATGTACACTCTGATGAATAACGTATTTTGATAAAAATACTGATGTACGAATATATTTTTATGTGTTCATCTAGACTGTCGTTGGTAGCGGCAGTGCCACTGCTGCTACCAGTAGCGACTGATAAAATTGCGATAGTGCACGTAAATAAAGTCTAAAAGCATTGTCGAATAAGTATGGGATGAATCTTTTAATTGCATATTTTAATTATCATGTGCATCGCTTAACTGGTGAACTTCATAAGAAATTGCAACTAGAACATTTTTTTAACATGATACAAATTCGTTAGTTAAATTAAAGTGGGAATTCATTCCATAATATTCTCTTACATAAAAGCGGGTTTATAGACTATATGAGATTTCGCTCAGATCTTGGAACGGTTTGGAGCTCTTCGGATCATTTCTCGGCTAGATAGATATACATTTCAGTGTACCGACACCGTGGCGCAGCGGTAGAGTTGCAGTTTCGTCGATCTCCGGAATCAAGTAAAGTGTAAGGGCATGTAATAGGTGGGATTTGGTTTGAGTCTCGTCGTTTGCCTAGGGTTCGCTCCGCTTGCTTTTTCCGGGGTTCGATTAACCCGGAAAGGAAACAGGAAAAGAACCGAAATCCCCCTACCCCCCCCCAACCCTTTCCCACCCCACACAAAAAAAAAAAAAAAAAAAAAAAAAAAAAAAAAAAAAAAAAAAAAAAAAAAAAAAAAAAAAAAAAAAAACATTTCAGTGTACGCTTTTATCTGAACTGCAGTATAAATGCACTGTGTTCAAACAACAACAAAAAAAACCAAGCAGTCAACAATTTTTTATATCTCCAGCAATGCTTTTCAATTTTATTTACGTGCACTATCACAGTTCCATCAGTGGCTCCTTGCCCAGGAGTCCTGGGGGCGCTGCTACTACTTACGTCAGTCCGGATAGTAAACTTATACATTGTTAATACATTGGGATTTGTATAGGGCTTTCCTCCTCTACCCCCCATATACCCTTTTTTAGCTGTACTGTAAACCCCCAAAAATAAAGAAAAATTTATCCGCTTTCGGCATTATTTTTAATGGGTTTAATATATCTTTCTACCTCTAGCCCCTTTGCACTTCCTTCGTACCAACCAAGATTCTTATCATATTATCCATAGTCTCAATGTATCTACCATCACCTGCCTCACAGGGGATAACAATGTAATACTTTGCCAAATTAAGTATGTAGTTGTAAGGATGAAATTTAGTTAGTTATACCCCTTCTTGCTCTCTCTTTGCGCCTCCCGCAAAATTTTGTAATGATCATCGAGTCTTCTGCAAAACCGTGTAACAATATTTTTACTTTTGACGACAAAGACAATAATATATTCTCTCAGTTGGAAAAGTTGGAGGGTAAAATCGGAAAAAGAAAGGGAGCACGACATACACTAGTTTGGAGATATATGGTCTGACTAGCAAAGAAAGTGCAAAAATTTAGATATAGAAGCACATTAACCGATATGGATATTTATTACTTAAAAATTCAAATAAAGCACAAATATTATTTAATGAATTTTGGATAGAAAAACCAAAATGTTTTAAAATACTGAGATTCCAAATTTATACAGGTGCTTGAATTAGAAAATTAATTAAAAATAAAGACGTATAAACAGAGATAAAGGAATTCGAAAGAAAGACATAGAATGTAAGATAAAATTATGATCACTAGTACAAATATTATTAAACTGAATGGCTCAGAGAAATAGCTATAAGCCTAATTTTCATATAAATAAATACACAGTTATAAATATAAAGAAAGCAGAATGAAGACGTTCATAGAGGCAGATTTACAAACATACAGCCTTAGAAGAAGCAATCAAGCAACTAAAATTACAAGTCGTTGTAACCATAAATTAAAAGCTATGAAGAAAAAACGATGAATACAAGAACAGTGATACAAAATAAGCATGCACAAAAGTTTCAAATAAAATAAATAAAATAAAAATATAAGCGTAGGTAAAAAGTGTGTTACGAAGTTAAGATTAATTTTTGTTACTGTATCCAAGAGAACAGAAACAAAATGTTGGATCACAAAAAAACTTGTTTGAACAAGTGAAGCAAAAATAAAAAATCGCAAATAACATAATTACCTTTAATAAGGGACACAGATGCTGATCATTGTGCTTTTGTAGCAGAGGCATAAATGTTGGCAGACAAGTGCAGACATATACGTTAGAGAGAATAATAACAGATGATATATGAAATATACGATCTAGAAATGAAATAAATTGATACATAGAATCACAGAAACCTAGGCTTAGAGATAGAGATATGCGAACAGAGAATTGGAAATCATGGATTGAGACTCAAAGACGGAAAGAACCATTGGAGCTTATGAGAATGGATTCATAAATAGGTAGAAAATAGGAGTTGATGATGTTAAAACTACTTTGCAAGCTAAAGATAAGATAAGAAGATAAAGATAGATGGGCATACGATAACAGGAAGTCGTAGGCATCAATACAAAGTCAAATATTGAAATGCGGAAATATATTCATACATACATATATATATATATAAAGCTCGTTATAAAGCTATAAATACGGAAATATATAGAGAGAAGCATAATATCAGAGATTTAAAAATGTATTACATGTTTATTTACAGCAAAGGCAGTGATACAGAGATAGAGACATAAAGATGAAATACTGAAGGTATGAAGATACAGGGTCATGAACTGAGGAAGTAATGAAACTTAATTACAAAGAATAATAAAGGTGTCAAGCTGGGAACACAGGAACATAATTGTGTACATTTAAAATATTTTATTATTAGAAAGAGCAAACGAAGAGAAACATTACGTTTTTTTGTTGGGGGTCGGCACCCAGAGCGTACAAATGGGCGTAACTCCACTAGTATTAAATACTTAATCACATAGCAAGAAACTTATAAAAACTAGGGGAATCTTCACTTCTCGCGAAGGACAAAATTATGGAAAAATAATCTGAAAAGTATTGCTCAAGGGTTGATGATTTTGTAATAAAGACTCACATTAAAAAAAACCTGACTCTGTTTTATTCTTTCTTGATATGTCTATGATTGTGTTGGAGAAATTATTACTGGCAAGAAATATACGAAGCACATAATTTATCGTAATCTTGCAATTGGGTTCTTGCACGAAAAATTAAATTCGGTCAATCAGGTAGATGATCAACAAATATTAAACATCTATTTTCCTTTACTCGCATAATGAAAAAAAGGTGTATAATAGTACATCTTAGCTTAGGAGTGGGGGTAAAATATGTCATAGTGACATACTAAGCGTATGTTTCTATGACGTCATAAGCCTTTACTCCAAAACTTTTATGTGCTCTATCTCCGGTAGTTATTGTGTATATGAATACGGGTCCAATAATTTTTGATAATCTACCAGACAAGACATACAATTTTGCGTGTAAGATCCCAATTGGAAATACAGCATATTGATATTCCACCAATAATCTGACCTCAAATCCTTTGACATGTCATTCCCATAACCATCACTGTAATCCCACCTGCTTCAAAGCACCGACGCAAAAAGCCCATAAAATTAACATTGACAGCCATAAAGCGTCTGAGCAAACAAACGCCTACAAACGGCCAAGGCGAGATAAAGGCAATTTCGCGCAGTAGAAGGAGAGCAGTGGCAGTCAATGGGGAGTCTCCCCTCTTCTGTAAAAGCCGATAATTAATAAATCAGCGCAAAAGGGAGAAAAAAGTTGACTGAAAACAAAAAATCGAGGGAAAAAGGGGGAGCGGCCCACACGAGTGCTACACACAGCGTAGCCCGAGAAAACTAAAACAGCGACAACTAATCATCGCACACTTCCGCTTGATGTCGCCCCTACGCGAGGAAAAGCCTGAAAAATCGACTCTCCCTTTTTTCCTTCCCGTTCGGCGTCCCGTTCCTTTTTTCCGCGACAAGAGCTTATCGCGCCTCCCGCTGAAATTCAAAGTGCAGCGGTGGTGGGGATGGGGTTGTGGCATTGGTAGGGGAAGGGGTGGGGTGGCAAACGAGGTAATTATGGAAGGAAAAGAAGAGCGCGCAAGGTTTAAGGGCAGCCCGGGAGAGAAACCGCAGCGCGGCTGCTACTGCTGCGCCTTCAAAGAGCTTTCTCTCCTTCTTGCTGTTACTACTGCTGCTGCTGCTGCTGCTGCTGCTGCAGAGGAGAGGGAAGAGCGTTCTGGGGCGCGTCTACTTAACTTTGATCAGCTCTCGAGACCGCTGATGCGAGACGGGAGTCAAGGATATAAAAGCCGACGGACAAGAAGAAAGAACGGCGTAGAAGGAGTTTGGGGTAGTTGTTCGGTGTCGTTAGCGCGCGATGCGTGAGTTGGTATGAATTTTTGGTTTGAATCGGAGTACTATCTGGTTGAGGCGTTGGCTATCTAGTGTCCGTCCCCACCTCGAAGAAATTCTACCACCAAGGAATGATACTGATTGTTACATCCTAACTATTTCTATTTGTCGAAGGGAGACGAGTTTGAAAGAGCCGTAAATCGATCTCAATACGAACCCGCACCGATTGAGATATCTCGGCCATTGCAGGTTATGCATTATCGTTAAGCAAGTCATGCATCGTCGGTTTTTGTAACAAAAACAAGACGTAATCTCGAAACTTCCACGTTAGTCTGGTGTATCCTCAAAAGAAACACGATCCCCCATAATAATACCAGTGCAAAGTCAACCTTGTAACACCCATACTATTATTAACCGATAAAAAAGAATATCGTAATCGTTCCGAAAAAAAATATGCGTCGGAAGGAAGTACGATGTCCAGCGATTAAAGCTTGATCGGCGTACATTAACAAACAATAACCCTGCCTTTCTTACAGACCTTTTGAAGGAACACCTGATCCTACAGGCGCATCCGAAAGAATAAGAATCTTATAAGACTAAAAAAGAATTGGGACCGAGTAAAAAGGCAAATTAAATAAGCGCAGCGTAATAATGCTGCACTCGTGTACGGAGTTATACATATGCTTGTAACCCAGGAGAAGGAGGAAAAGGAGGAGGATGGAAGAAAAAAGTCTTGGTGTGCACCTGTACCTAATAGGGGCCAGCGAGCTCTATTTAAAAAGAGATTCTGTCAATTATGTCTTACAGGGGACTCGATCCGCCTTTCCCTTGGTTTTTATTTACCCGTAATGGTATTTAACGCTCCGAGTGTGCCCTATCTCTTATTGATTTATTATCATTTGATTTTATCTAATTTTTTTTCTATTTGAAGATTCAGGCTCTGGTGAATACAGATTAGAGGAACAAGTCTTTGAATCTGATCGTGTTGGTAAGTGACATTTAATAATGATGCAGTGATATGAAAAATATCCAAGTTGCCTAGTTTATCTTTCACTCCAATTATTCTCCCGATTTTTCTTTGGCAAGACAAGGATACAACCATTGCGAAAAACTCGAACAATGTTCAACTCCATAAATTATCACCTAAAAATTCAGAGTTGCCTAAGATGCTCTAATTTGTCACAACCCTTGTTCGGAGATAAAGAATTTTTCGTTTGTTTGAAAAAAGTTCTAAGCTAAAAATAAAATTTGTAAGCATCTTTTCTGAAAAAAATTATATTAGAAGTTTTTAAAAAGTTGGATTTTCTGTGCTTGCATTATTCGGGCAAGTTTTAAGAGTAAGTATGTCAAATTCCTGTTCCTTATATGGAATGAGAACTAATTAAGAAGCTGTATGGTGGCACAGCATTTTGCCATGTGCAAACCGATAAAAGACACGCATGAGAATTAGCATCAAGTTACGACTCGTTTGTTTATTTTTTCGATGGCATCTTTGTTCATGAACGGGCAATTTGGATCAATTCTTTTAAATTTTCGTCTTTTTACCACTAACACGTGGACAAAGTTTTATACAAAGCTTAAATGCCGTTTAAGAGATATTTTAAAATATTTATGATCTTGAATGACCGTGTCAATACGTTGACTGAATACGCGTGTCGAACCTTTTTTTTTTTACATGTTGTAATACATCTATTTCAAGTCATATTCAAACAGATATCACGTGATATGACGTCAGAACTTCTGGATATTCCAGGGTTTGTTCGGTTTTTTACAGGTGAACAAAAATCCGAACTAACATTATTATTTTTAACACCACAAATCACGATATGGTTTTATATACCACTCATTAAGAGAAATAACCTCATAAGGTATCAAAATTACTATTGATATAGATTTCTTGACGTTGCGTAAGAATTCCGATCATTTAAAATAAAATATTTTCAAGTAATAAGCTCGATAACTACTTGCTCTTACAGTCTTGTCTTAAGTTTCGGACAAGGCGTATTCAGATATGGTAAAATGACGACTTAACTCAATGTTATACGTCACGCAACTGTAAGGTAATAAACCTCTAAAAATTTAGAAGATCTGACATCCTATTCGTGTGATATCGATTTGAATAAGAACTGGATTAACATGGTCAGAAAATATTTCATTGCTTGATCTACTTGTCATTTATTTATGATATTATAATGGAAATGTACTCAATTAATATAACTCTAGCGATGGAAAGTATCATTTGACTGAGTCATGCTTCATGCAAGTACTCTATTAATAAAGCCCCCCGCGGAAATCATTTTAATCTGAAGAAAGATAAGTAACGCAAGAACTTTTGAAATCATCAAACAAACTCCAATTATCGTTAATGATTCAGTCGAGTGTCATAAAACATCGTTAATCAATCTTACTTAGCACCAAAAAGACAAAAAAAAGGTAAATAACAAATTGAAATGATAAAAATCGTGATGGAACGAGAGAAAAGTAGAAAGTTAATGCAGCACTCCGTCGTCAACTGCATTTTTGCAGCAGCGGCAAAAGCGCGCGGTAGATTCAAAAAGGAGAGCCGGAGCCGAACGAGAAAAAGAGAGAGAGAACGGCAGGTTGAATGTCGTTATTATGCTGAATTAGAGGGTGCAGAGCCGGAACGAGGTATGAAACTATTACCTCGCGAAACGCTGGATCCCCCCTCCCCACTTCGTTTTCTCCCTCTTCATCTCCCTCCCTCTCTCGCAGCTCGCTCTCCCCGTCCATCTGCATCCAGTCCCGACCATTACCAGGCCTTCTGTCTCTGTCAAACAAACTGGCTAAGCTTGCAGGGGATCCCCCTGCTAGTTGGTTGAATAATGCGCTAGGCAAACTTGGACCGTGAGCATCAGGGAGTTCGGATACGTGGAAATGTACTTTGTCTGGTATCTTTTCTTTTTCATATTGTTTTTTTATTGTCGTATTTTTATTTTCGTATTGTGATGATATGGTATCGTATGAGTCATTATTTCAGAAAACTTTTTCATTTTCTCGATTTGTATTGTACGTTAACGAGATGGTACAGTTAATCGATAATAACCTCTCGATATAGAGGCACAATAGGAAAAAGTTTAGTCGCTGTCCACTTGGTGATCGCACTTATCCGTTGCACGCAGCTATAAGAGACTTAGAATCGGATTCACGAGTTGTTGCGTCTGCATGTATGGATGATTCTGCCGCAACAGGCTCAAATGTCTCAAATCATGTCCAGAGCTTATATGTATATAATAAAAAGAAAATACTTATAGGAACTAATACTTAAAATATGAGATCACAAAAACATTTCATTTCATTTCGTCCGAATACAATAGTGACAGGACAAGGAATCTTGCACCACTCGCTGAAACTCAAGTCAGAACTAAGAATACAATACGCGATAGAGCAGTGAGTGTCCGCAATCTTTACAGTGAACGCTGCTAAAATCTCATATCATTCAAAATATATTGTACATATAAATGTACGTCTATGACACATCATCGACCGTTCGCGTATTTAATCGCACATATGATCTCTCACCATAATATTTACTATTACATGTAAACTGGTACGCAAAATAATGGCCTTGATGATGATGACAACGAAGGTGCACAGCTAATCGTATGAATATGAAAGAATGATGTGAGTGTGTGCAGATATATACACATATGCTCCTACATAGAAACTAATCCTAAACTGATTTCTAATCTCTGTTTGAATGGTATGAAAATAAGTAAATAGAATATAAACAATGGAAGCCAAAGCTAAAATTAATACAATAAATCATTCTGCCTCAAACAAAGTTCAAAAGATCAGGAATCTAATTATTTTTAGTTATATTTCGCATGGAAACAAGTATAATTAATGTAATACCCCTTTTTATGATAATTCACTATATTTAACATAGTTTCTTATGTTGAAAAAAATTGCGTGAGATTAAAAAAAAAAACCCTGTTCCCTACACGAGATTTAGTGAGATTTCGCTTGACCCCCCGCCCTAAACGCCTCGCGCAATTTGTGAACGTCCCCTCATACACTAGCATGAAAATTGAATAATACATGTAAGGAATGTCAAGACGTGCTAAGTGTTGTGGACTCTTTTTTACTTGTAACTTAAACAGATATATTGACTCCTGTTTACGAAGAAAATTGCGTAAAAAGGGTCAAAATGTAAATTTCAACCCCCGTCTAAGGCACAATTTCGCCCACAAAATCTCCTATCCAGGACTGTAGTTATTATAGATTACATTAACACTTTAACTGTCCATACATTGTTAACAAACGAGTAAGAGATTCTACTGCATACATTTTTTCTCACGATTTTCACTAAAATCATGGTTTTGATACTAATCGCTTTAAAAAACACACTTTTTAGTTTAGCTGTATTGCCTGACAGTAAAATTTTTAAATACATACCTATATTGAACAAATGTAATCCACACGTTAGTGCTGTTACAAGTTTTTATTGGATAACTGAGTGTTATATTTTTTGCTATTTGCACGTACAAAAATTTCTGCCAGTTTCGAGCCTTTCTACAGTGACCACTAAGTGTACGTAAATATAAACGTTATTTTCTTATGCTATTTGACCTTAATAGATATTTAGCAAGTGAACAAATCTTTACGTTTTGTCTACGACTTTTAGAAGCACTCCAAAGCGCGAAATGTCAGTTTCCATCCACTCGTAAGACAAAGTCCATTTTTTATCACCGTAAGTTGGCGGATATTCACAAAACTTTATTTTGAGCAATATTTGGAAAAATATGAAACATGTGTAACGGAATTTAGTCCACTAGGCCTTTTTTCGTGATATATATTTACTAATATCGATATTATCCTTGACGTTATTTCTGAATTTGCAGACCGTCTCAGATGATCCTAACTTAGCTTTAGTAAAAGCTAAAATGAAGCCTTATTGATGATAAATTTTTTTTCCGACTTACTGCCGCCAATCTAAAGTTACAGCGGTTTAGAGCTAAATAAGGACTTTTTGTCAAATATCCACGAAATCTTATTCTTAACGATTTTGTTACTCTTCTTTCAACCACTGTAACTTTCGATCAGTGGCACTAAATTGAACAAACCTTTTTTTCAATCGATAGTTTGATTCCAGCTTGGTTCGAATACTTTAAGCACGTTCATGACACATAGCGCTTCTGGTAGAATCTTTCAAAAATTTTGACAGTATATTCGGAAGAATAATAGAAAGTTACATATACATTTTTAGATCGTTTCACTACACCGTTTTTTAGATATTACGTGACAAAAAAATCGCAATTTTACACGTAACCTTATGGAGGCGTTACATGAAAATCGACTTTATAGGAAAACGGTTTGTACAATTCGCCCAATTTTTTTTTGCATGACGCAATACCACAAAAGAAAGATTATATTTTATTATCCTAGGGATCCACCAGTTACTTTTACAATAAAATCAAAAAAACTATGTCAGACGCATGTATATAGGTATACCAATACATGCAAACCAGTTGCGGGCTTTGCCGCATGCTCGCTCCCCCTCACTGCACTCTCTACATATCCCCTCCAACTGTAATGAACGTCCTTAACTACACAAGCAGCATACCTACACGTGTTAGAGACGTACGTGTTTTTGCGAAAATTGACTAAAATGCACTCTTAAAAAATGTCGTATATTTTTTGACTGAAAAACGTGGTAGTGAAATAACTTCATGTATTGGGTACATTAGGGACAATATTGGCAATACAATTACTACAAAAATAATTTTGTTTGAAAAAAAATGTTTCCAACCAATTTATTTTTAAGTTTATTTGAGCAGGTTATGGCAGAATCATCCATGTATTATATGTATGAATATTGATCATTAAAACGTTTGCTTCTATCTCATTGAAGTCGGTTTGACCGCAATCCCATATGGTTACCCCGTTAGCGATCAAGTTTTCTCCGATAGTCCATGATGGACTTTTTATGTTTGTAAAGTTGTTTTGCCAACGTATTACTTACAACCCCAACTGCAAACGTAGAATCATTGGTTATGACATGAGTTTGCGGATCGAAATGAGCACTTACAGCACCCCACATACGTTCAAGCCAATATGTTTATCGTGAAAACATCCATCGTTAAAAGTAATGTATAGGTATAATAAGAACGGGGTGACTGGACGGAGCGGAACTGAGAACTAATCGATGAAACGATCGAGACTCACCGTCGTGCTGCGGACTGTGCTTGTAGCAGTTTTGACTGACACCGATGGTGCTGGCCAAGTGCTGGCCACCGGAGGACGGCGAGGTCGTCGATGAGTTGGCGGTACCGGCGTTGACGTGGCAGGAGCCGTTGCTCGCTGCCGCCGCAGCCGTCGAACTCGGGCCTCGAGGATGCCGGTGGTGATGGTGTGGTTTAGCTCGATACGATTCTAGCAGGTGACTCGAAAATGACATCGAACCGTCCAGGTATGGTCGCTGGCCCAGGACGGAGGCACGGAACGGATGCTGGTTCCCTAAAGTCGGGGGTCTATGCAGATTAGTTTAGGTTTGAGGATGAGCTGGTCTGACCGCGTGTATAGTTCGATATCATTAAGGTTCTCAATTTCGATGGCCTGTCTGTCACAAATAAATTTTGACAATATTTTGTAACGATCGATAGCCTGATTGATTGATTGATTGATTGATTTATAGTCCAGAGGCTAGACCTCTTCACTTAGTTCATGCAAACGACGAGGCAGAAAATCTAAACTTACGGTAGTTGTATCTTAAAGTAAAAGTAATAAAAAGTTAATAAAACTTTAAGGAAATCGAATACATTCTCTGAAAAGTACGTATGCAAAATTAAAGACCAATCCACCGTGTGGTTTTTCAATTATCATTTTCCAAAAATCACAATTATAAATTTATTTAATATTGGACCAATAATTGCACAATACTGAAAGAACATTTTGTTTTTGTCACTGTCAATCTACGAGTGATGGCACATGCTTACAAAAATGTTATAGAAACTACTTTACGTAATGAAGAATCACGCACATTTTCTTAATTTATCACTACATGAGTATTAAGGAGTTGGTCTTAAAAATGTATCTATAGAAAGGAATTGTAACCTAGAGACGATGGACCAATGGAAAATTCTTCCAATCCCCAAAATTTATCGGTCGTAACAGGTAACGTAACAGTCAGTACTGGAACAGTCCAATTTTCTAACATGCGAAATAAGTTTAATCTTCGATGTACTTTGACGTCTTTAACACACGCTTCGAGGAACTAACGAATTTTATCAAGTGCAATCAGCTGATCAACTGTACTGAAGTATGACCGTTTAATGTATTTAATTGAGAATATACCTATAAATATCATTGCAGTACATCGTCTGTTTTATCAAAATGATTTTCAATATACCAATGCTCATCATTGTGTGGGCATCTCAGTCCGAATACTTAATGCTCTAATCCCGCAAGTAACATTTACTACTAGCGCAATATAAAACTCCTTTTAAAAGTATCCCATTCATTACATCGAATCCCACATCCAACTGTATTGTCACATGCTCCGGGACACCGTCATCCCTCGACAGAGCAACAGCGCTCCCCTACTTTATATACGCATTAATACACATCTCGATCTGGCAAATCGAGCACATAGCCGAGCACTGCAAGCCCGCACTCGTACACCAAAATCGAGATTGCGCCTCGCGAACAACGAATCAATCTTCCGCTGATGACGCGCTCGACCGGCGGATAGAGACGCGCGAGCGGAATCAATACACAGTCTAATATCCGATTAGAGCTCGCTCCCCCACGTGCATCGGCAATACGTCTCTCTCTCCTCTTGACAAACAACCATCCGGGCACGGGAGGACTAATAGTTGCCGGAATGCGTGGCATGCTATTGAAATGTGCGTGCAGTGTATACCGTACACCTGGCAGTATCGAGGGATAGGTTTGCATCGACAGCTTGTCAACTTTCTTGATTAAGGCCCTCTTCAATAAGCTTCATTAAGGACGGATTGCCGATGCGCGCCTCGATATGGATGTCGAGAGCTGTTTTCGCGACAACTATGCGGACTATCGAGAAGTTTTGGAGAGCGACGCTATTTGAAGGAGCTGGCGATGAACGTGGAAACTTTGAATTAACGCGGTTTTGAGGAGACTCATTGATCGCATTGCCTCCATGTAGGGAGTGACTTGTTCCAATGGAATGTTGTTGGATGGCAAGTTCGTTGCTGATCAAAGAAAATGTAATAGGGCAATAGTCGACATGACTAAGTAGATGAGGTGGTAAAAATTAGTGGAACCTAATTGGAACCTATTTATAGGATCCTGGAAACAAATTTATATACTGAATGAAAACCTATCGAATTGTGTTTAAGTACTGCGTGATGTTCACACGGGTCTCATTTAATCAAAAACTGTTGAAGACACAAATAATTGGAAATACATGAAGGCGAGTAATATTTCGTTTTTTTGGAATATGGGAATTAATTAGTAATATTTTCCCGGTTTTCATGTATTAGAACTTTAGAAAAAGTTTCATGAAAAACTGTGTCCAGTTGTAGACTTCAAGATACAAATACATCCAATATAGGTTCAATACCACACAGCTAGGGAATTCAATGATACCTAACGTTAATTACAAGAAAACAATTTTGAGTTCAAAGGCCTTTTAAAAAAGACGACAATTACGTTTGTGCACTTCATACTCTTTGAGCGTAACAAGGTCTTGCGTGCAAGACGATTACAGCGACGTCATGTAAAACATCACGGGTATATATGAGGTGCCATATGTCGCTCACGGGTATAGCAGTAGCGATTCGTCGTTCCTCCTTTTGCCTTGCGCAAAACTCAACACGCGGATTGGCTCGTGTTCCTCTGCTTACAAGCTAAACAGTGACCAAACTTGGCTTCCAAAAAAAACAAAAATCACTAAGAGAGGGCAAACAAACACCGTGCTGTACGCGTACACAAGAAGGGTGGGACGGTGGTCCCTGACAAAAACTATTATCGGAACGAAAGGCAAATCAGCTGCAGACACTTCCGGAAGCGCCTAACGTGCCTGAAAAGAATAGGCCAAGGGCGATTAGAGACTCGCACTTAATAATGGGGTGGCAGGTGGTGGTTTCTTTTTTTTTCTTCTCTTTTCGGGGGACCGTGAGTCCCAAACAGACCCACGGGACTAGGGGACCTTTTCTGCACTTTTGCGTTCCTGGCACAATAGAACTGACGACCATGCGAGAGATATAATGCGACTCTGAATTGACTGCACGTGGTGCCTACTGGCGGACGTTATTATCCAAGGTAGTGTGACGATTCGTTTGCCAAGCTTTTGTACTTGAAATAGTTGATTTTTTCATTTTGTTATCTCCTGATTTTGTAATTGTAATTTAATCAACTTTTTAGTTAGAAGTGATTTAAAAATGGAGCAGGAAAACATAATTCAATATGTAGTTAGAGTTTAATATAAGTATTGAATGTTGAGAGATATTGCATTTCAAATGTATGCGGCAGATAAAATTTCCAGACTTTAATACAAAGAAGACATGGTTTGTCTCTTACTCGAGGCTGTATTGGCTAGTCACCAAGTATTGTGCTCTTTTTAACCACAAATGATAAAAGGCTTTCCAAATATGAATAAGTCTCACAAAAAAGGAATTAATTGTGATTCTATCATTAATTCAACCGTAATTATGTCATCATAGAATGAAACAAGTTTTGACATTGTCATGATCTATACATGTTATATCCTATAAAGGAGCATGATTCAAATGACTAGGTGCTAACCCACAAATCTTTCCGTCTTCGATAAAAATAATATTTCAAAAATGGCTAATAACTGAAGAAAACTGTAGAAAGTTCAATTTAGGGTTTATTTAATTTTCACCTAAAAATTTTCTTTATCAAAATAACAAATATTTTTCCGTTCTAATTGATACGATAGTTGAAATATAACATTCAATATCAGCTAAATCTGACATTCCATCCTTCGTCCTAACCCAAACTGCCGTCTCAGTCTATAAGAAAATAACAACCACTATGTTCTCACATTAAAAACTACCAAGAAGCAGACCAAAGAATAAAGTAAAGTAACGCCACGCACAACGGCTACACATATTACAAGTCAGAAGGTGAAAAGAACGTCTTCGTGCATGCAATATGTCGCCCCGCGCACGCAAACGAGGCCCCCTTAAGAGCCCCGTGAACCGCGTGTCAGTGGCCCTTTTTTTCGTGGTTCCTTATGGGAAGGCTCTACGAAAACGAGGAAGAGACCGCACCCGCAAAAAGTAGCAGCAGTGTCGGTAGGTAGTCTGACACTTCTTTCTCGGCACAGCAGCGCTCGGACTCGAACGTCGACTTCCTCCTCTTTCAAGGTGGGCCACACGCCTCTTGCCTGTAACTCCCCTTCCCCTTGACCCCCCCCCCCTCTCTCTCTCCTCTGTTTCCTGGTTACTTATGGTTGGACGTTGTTCTTTAAAGGGCTACCGCGGCTCCTTTTCCGAAAAAGATGCTCGCAACGTAAGAGAACAAAAAAACTTGCCGGAATAAAGGGTTAAGAGCGGCGTAGGGATGTCGTTGAACTCGTGTCATCTTGCGTCGCTTCCGCGTTCTGTCATCGACGTCGAACGCTGTTTACGAAGGTTGAAGCATTACACGCGTACTACTTGCGTGCATGTATCGTAAGAAAAAACAGCTGGAAGAACTGCGAGTTCGTTTGCCCCGCAGAACGCGTGCCGCGATATTGTTTGCGCGCGTAGGTATAGTTGCCGATGCACAACTCTTCGGGCATTGTGGTTTTTTTTTTTTTTTTTTCGATTCGCCATTTCAAGGGTTAGTGACGCGTGCGTACGCGGTTCGTGGTCGCTTGAACGGTTCCCGATGAGGGATCGGCTGTTGTTGCGTCACAGCTCGTGCGTACAATGACGATATGCAGGACACGTGATCGGGGTAATATTGTTTTCCCACTGTTTTTTTCGTAGAAGCTCGATTGTGGTCTTCGTTGCACCTATACGATTGCTACTACGAATGAAGTTTTTAATTTTTAGAGCGTGAGTGCAGTAGTGCTCTGGTGTCGTTAAAAGCTTTGGTGCTTAGTTTTGCAGAGGGAAGAGCTATCTCAGATTCGGGTTGAAGAAGAAGCAGCTAACTTGAAGAACTTTTTTTTTCTCTAACTTTGTGGGGGCAGTAGTGCCGTTCTATACGTGAGGACAATAAAAGCCAATTCTTCTTCCTTCCAGGATTACAGTACTATCATTCGAGAAAAAATAATTTTTCTGAGTTAGCTGCTTCTTCAACCCAAATCTGGGCTAGATCTATTTTCACTGCAACTCTAAGTTAGCTTCTTTTTCCGTATCTTCATCCATATATCTATGCGTATGATTATGGAAAACGATCGGTAGAGTTACACTGTCCCTTCTTATTTCTTATTTTTACTATTATAAACTCTAATTTTCCCATTCCTCAAGTACTGTCTTTTTTCTCGATCTCTATGACTAACTATCGCTGAAGTTAGATCGATTAATAATGCAATTTACACTATGCCACTAGATTGAGAAAATATAACACTATATATTTCCAGCTTTCGCCTCCTCACGCGGTCTTCTACACAAAACAACCATATTTTTTCCTACTTTTACCTAGTGCTCATTTATCAATGAGATGAGTATTAACCTTTATTAAAGGAATAACCGTTCATTTAAATTAATAAATATATAGAATGCTGTAATGTATTAGAGGCTAGACTTCTTAAATATTTGAATGGGCCTATAACTGTAACTAATACTTGGTTAGTTCTTTGGTTTTCTGTTTGCTTTTTTTCTTTAACGTAATATGCATATATGTCTTTCACTACGTACTTACCTTATTATTCTTTATGATTCTTTGTTGTTACTCTTTATTTTCATTTTTGTTGAGTTTGAGACCTTTGCAAGTATTCTTTGTTGTTTCTCGGCATAGCTACCGTGTAGCCTCTCTGATATTACTTACTTTTGTGTATTGACGCAACTCAATAATACATTGTAATTATATGTTTGAAAAATCGCGCAATATAATAAATCTATTATGCATAGAGTTGTATAGAGACGATTGTGCAGGCTCCGCATTCACTTTGTTCTTGGAATTCACATTCTTACTGAATCTTTGGTTATATTCTTATTATTTACTTTTAAATAATTTTTTTCTTTTATTTTTTATTGATACTGTTTGAAACCTTAAAATTTTAACTGGGTGATTTTTAGTTGTCCTATTTATGTTTTTACCGAGGTTTTTACTGTTTCATTCACCAAACGAAGACACTTTCTTGACTACTTGACATGAAAATCTTGTAATCGTAGGAACAAAGCACGAGGTGGTTGCCATACCGGGACCGATTTCTTCTTTCCGCCATTTTGAACCGATAGGAGAGCACTTGATGTTCCGAATGATTAATGGGCCTATTGACACAGAGAAGTGCCTGAGTTATCTTTGTTATTGGTTTCTAAGAATTTTGTCTTTCTGTGAAAACTATTGAAAATTTTTTGAATGTACATCATAAGTAATTAAAAAGTCAGGATCTTGTTTAAAATTCTGGCTACAGGTTTTAAATAAACTCACTATTTAAGTTGGCATTTTCGTAAAATGATAGTGAACATAATCAACTAAAACTTTAAGGGATTGTTAATAGGTCACACTATACACTCCCTCATAATTTCAGAAAAGATTCATGAATGAAAACGCGATAAAAGCTTGTTGAGAATCGCGGTTATCACGTGAGCTCTAAATTAATAGACTTTTACTTAAGTTTATCAAATAAAGCTTATGCGATTCTGAACAGACTGACATCTCGAAATATACAGGTACACGGACTTAGTCGAAAGATATTGATATAAACGTAGACATTCAATGTCATCTCAAAAGCACAGGCGAGCATGGACGGCTGATGTTTTGAGATTGAACGCAATTTGACTAAATCATTCCTAAAAACATTTCTATTACATATTGTAATCTAAAAGTTCATGTAAGTACTTTGATTTATTTAATTCAATGAACAATATTCTCTAATAATTGTTTGAACTCAAGGAGTGCTAATAAAAATCCATATAAGAGTCGCGCTTTTGACTCGGGAGTCATGAAATACCCACCTTAAAGTTTTCTTCCTTGTCTTTTTTTACTGCTCCTTATTTCAGCGAAGCAGATCATTAATCTTTTTTCTTTTTCTGTTTTTTTTTTTTTTTTTTTTTTTTGGTTTACTTGACTCTACGAATTTGACTGTTATTATTATTTTATTTTAAAACAACTAACGTGTATCCTGGATAAACATTGTCTTATTTGCGCATTGGACTGCGTCTTATGTTAGTTTTATTTTGTTCACCGTTTACCATAGACATATGGTGTTACATTTGCGTGTAATCATATACACGAAAAAATACAATATTTTACATACTACATTTTACACGTTACCAAGACAACTTTCTAAGTATAAAATTTAGGTCCATATACAATACTTCGCTATTAATCTCAACTTAGCATACTTCATTTGTTAGAGTCTCTATACTAATATCTCTTTAGTTTTAACTTTCCTTGAACTATTTTACTCATATACTATAATACTTCTGCACTTTTCACTTCAGCACTTTTTTCCTCCCTTTATTCACCCTGAGCCAAGCTTGTAAATTTAAGGTTTAAACTTTTCTGACATTCACTGCAAACTCTCTTCTAACCTTTCACCAGACTTATCTGTCTTATCACTCAACCTGTTAAGCACGTTATGTATTCTATCTCCCAGTTCGTCCATTTGAGTTGTCTGAAATTCCTCTTCGTCGCCCAATTTATCTTCTTCGCTCTGCCCTTCCTCTGTCTCTTACTCTGTTTGCCCTCAAACACTTCTTCTGCGTCAAAAATCTCTTGTCTTTTCGTTCCACTTCCACCCCGTCTTGTACACTTAGATTTTTTGATAACCTATTTCAACCTGATTGCCTTTGTTTTCCTCCTCTTTTGCCAATCTCACTGCTTCTCTTTGTATTTCTCTTCCCTTTAATGTCATATCATGGTAAATAAAAACATATTATGGTAGCATGATTTTATCCTTCATGACCTAGCTTTTTGCACTTTTTTGTAACGTTGATCACCATCCTTACATGCTTGTCCTCGTTTTTTTTTATCGCGGAAGCCTTTCCGAATTTCACTGACACTTTTAGACTTTCCCTTGTATAATGCTGTACTCTGTTTATCAAATCATCCTCTTGAAAACTTTCACCTTTGATAACTGTATGTTATGCTTCCTTTGTTCTCTCTCTTTTCTCGGCATCGCTTTCGAGATTTTCTATCTTCTTAGTTAGTCGGGCTCCTTCTTCCATCCACTTTTATTCTGTATTCATCCGGTCATCTGCCTCTCTTTTTTGTTTCATTTTCCACGCCTTTTTTTAGATTCTCTATTTGCTTTTTGGTATATGCCTCTATCTTTATTACCTTTTTTCTCATTTTGTTTTTCAGATTTTTGACTTTCTTTTCCAAGCTCATATTTTCCAAGACCGTTTTATCCAAGTTCGTCTTACTTTTACCTGCGTCAAAGCTGCAGTTTTCGAGTGTTTTGCCACCTCCGCTCCTCGTGTTCAACGTTTTCTCGTGCTGGGACTCAACAAATCCTAACCTAAAACTACGTCTTGTCTTTGTTCACTTTAAACCAGCAAATTCTTCGAGATTTTTATGTTTCTAATTTTACTTTCACTTTTTTCTCTCACTATACATTCTTGTCTTAAAATACTTCTTTTTATCAATTTGTTACATTCGTCTCATTCCTCCCGGGCCCAAGCTCTGATAAATATAGGGGTTGACCGGTACGGTGCAGTGGCGCAGCGGTAGAGTGGCAGTTCCGTCGATCACCGAAGTTAAGCAGCGTTCGACGCGGTTAGTACTTGGATGGATGACCGTTCAAGCCTCGCCGTTTCGCCTTCGCTGTTGATTTCGTGGGT